>OY855903.1:22059754-22244754 GCA_963693305.1 Meandrina meandrites
TAGTACTATCCAAGGGAAACAAAAATTGGTTCAAGAAATGTGGGATAAATTTACAGAGTAGTACTATCCAAGGGAAACGAAAATTGGTTCAAGAAATAAAATTACAGAGAATTACTATCCAACTGGTTTGAGGAAGTTTTAAGAAACCAAGGGTTCGAGAAATCAAGATTCTTATTTACTGTATGTTGTAATGATTATTAAAAAATCCATCATCATGATGATTTGTTGTCATTTTGACAATAAATATATGTTTTTATCAAATTCACTTAATACATGTGAATGAAATAAAGTTTATACCTGGAAGTTTCATTTTGGGTGCTGGAATGTGCATGTTATGCCGCGGTTTAGTCTACAACAGTCAAAAGAAAAACAAAAGTTAGTTCAGGATTTTTTTGCAGTAGCCTCCAAAGTGAGGAAATAACAACATGAAGAGATCTAATGAGACAAGTGCATTATACAGACCTGGTCATCTTCTGTGTCCCAGATCAGGTAATATCTTGGCTTATCAGCCTTTTCATCTTTCTTGGGTTTTATCCAGCCATTTCGAATTGCCCTGACAATCTTCATGACCTGTGTTAGGTAAAATACAATATCTGATGTTAATTAAAATTAAAAATTTAACAAATTTCTAGTCAGAAGTGTACAGACAGTACATGCACCTCTCTAGGTACTAACAGGGCCTCTCTTGGTGAATCACCGGCTAAATTCGTGTAGCTCTCTATAAAGGTGAGGTGTTTACAGCTTCTTATAATTCTCGTTGACGGGTGTCATACAAGGGCAGCCACCTACTTAAAATCTCACTGAAAGCACTTTTTACACTGGCAATTTGAGTCACTTTGGGCCATATTAGTTTTAGCTGTATAGTTATCATTATGACTAAGGGAGGCATGGTGGCCTAATGATTAACGAGCTCGACTCCAGGTCGAATGGTCCGGGTTCAAGCCCTGGCTTGGGTCATTGTGTTGTGTTCTTGGGCAACTATGCTTTACTCTCACTTGCCACTCTCCTCCCTGGTGCTGGTTGTTCAAAGGATGGATAACGCTATCCACCGGATAAATCACTATCCAGTGGACAGTGTAATTTGTTTTCTCAACACTTATCCACTGGATAGCAATTTATCTGGTGGATAGCTTTATCCACCTTTTGAACAACTGGGTCCTGGTGTATAAATGGGTACCAGCGAAATAATGTAAGGGGTAACCCTGCACTGGACTAGCATCCCATCAGTGGGGACAAATACTCCTAGTCGCTTAATGCTACAGAAACCAGAATAAGCTCTGGCAGTATGCACCACATCATTATGACTGAACCGGTCATCATACATGTACTCTAGAGTGACAGCCTTACCCTTTTATGTTCCCATTTGGATGGAATGTGTCGGGCCTTTGGCTCAGGAGCATTACTCAATGGGTGCAGCATCTTCTCACCAGTGAAAAAATCCACATAAGGCTGTTTAGGAGGGAAAGAACAGAACACAAATTATATTAACAAGTGTCCATGTGATGGCACACAATTTTAATTATTTTTTTATTTTTTACACATTGTGATAATGACTATAAGACATAGAAAAATAAAAACTGAACTGGATTAAAAATTTACTACAGATTGAAATAAAAAATGCATCCGAGTACGTTGTTGAGTTATATAAGCATGCAGGGATTTTTAACAACACTCGAGAAGTGCAAAGAGAAGCATGAGGCACAGCTGAGTGCTTCTCGCACTTCTCAAGTGTTCTAAAAAATTTTAAAGTGCTTATATACCTCAACAATGCACAAGGATGAAGTTTTTTATTTCTTGTAAAAAATGCTAAGGAAATAGCGTACATGTATGTTCAAACTCCCGACAAAAGCAGCATCCATTATAACCCGATAAAGCATGCGCATGACATAGACCGCTTGCTTTATGGAACTATAATGAACTTGAACTGACCAATCACAGCATGCACAATTACTAACTGAACATTTTATAAAACTAAATAAAAATAAATTAAAAATAGTACCTCATATGGATCATATCCAGCACTGGGGAACTGGGAATTTTGAAGTCTATCAATTATATCTAGTTCCTCATTAGTTAAAACAACTTCTTTCATTGTTGCCTTGTCTCGTACTTTCCTCCTGTGAAAGTATACATGTATATAATAATTTTTTATTAAAATTACAGTTTTTAAAAGATTTTTAACCAGTACACATATTAAAAACTTGTACATGTAACTTTGTAAATTAAAAAACTATATCTGTTTATTAACTACTGAAAATTCTTCCAATTACAGGAAAGTCAATAAAATTATCCAGTGTCATAGGCACGTAGCTATTGAATGCAAAGGGCTACAGCCACAAAGTCTTTTACATGCATTACATGCCTATAATAATAATTATAATTATTATTTAATATTTATGTATTTCATACATTGATTTAATACCTGACTAGTGTGATTTATAAAATAGTTATGTTTTATTGTAACTAAACGTTTACCAGTAGTTAGGGTCATCCATTTTAGACAAGAATTCATCCAGCTACAAACAAATTCACACAGAATATGTAAATTTTATGATGAAAATTATCGCTGGTATATATAATAAAAAAAGAACATAAATGTAGGGAAGAAAGAACACAACAATAAGGCAAAATAAAAGATATCAATACTGTGAATTTTGGGATTAGGAAACGGAGACAATCAGTACTGCAAATGACAAGCTGTGCATTATTAGTACCAACCTCGTCAGCAGTGGCAGGCTTTAGAATTCTTTCCCCATCCAAGTTGTAGCCTATGTGTGGGTATTCATTGTACCACTCTACAGGAATGTTTCCTATGGTGTTTCGAGCATCCTGATATAAAATATTGATAGTATAGTGATAGTACAATGCATCAGACTGCATGTAGTAATGAGATGTCAGCAAAAGGCATTTATAGTCACATTCAAAAGATTGACAATTATAAACATGAGATGCATGTAAGAAATAGCACAAAAAACAAACCAACCAGTAGCTCAGTGGTTAGAGTATTGGATCTAGAACTCGGAGGGTAATGGGTTTGAATACCATCTTGGGACTCAGAGTTTTTCTGAGTCTCCTTATGGTTGAATCATCTTTGTGTTATTTCTTATTTTATTTTCAAAAGATCACTAAATGTATTACATCCATAACATGTAAGTTTCGTGCTTTATGCTTTTATGAACTAAATGATATGGTGTTAATGTGACAGTTTTGACAGGTCTTGTGTCGCTGTGACATATTTGGCGTAATAGTTGTACGATGGGGACTGTTTATGATATACAGAGTATGCACCTTTTGCATTCTTGTCTGAAACAGTGAATAATTTTTGAAATACCTCCTCATCAGATGTATTGTCGTCATCAAAGGCTTCAGTTGATTTCTTTTCAACTCTCGCTCTCTGATTATTGTTTTGCTCAGTGTGATCATTCTCTGTTCCCTTGTCTTTATCTTTGTCTTCTTCTTCTTCACCATCAATGGAAGACTCATTGTCACTTTCTTCCTCTTCACCCTGAAGGAAGAAATAATATATTGAATTGTTAACACTGGTTTACACAAGCAACACTGTACTCTACATTTTTTTGGGCTGAAGTAAAAAATGTATAAATCTATTGTTCCTGTTCTACTTCATGATTGGCTAGCTTTGTCTGGGTGAGCAGGGGTGGCATAATGGTGAGAGTGCTCAACCTCCCACCACTGTGGACCAGGTTCAATTCTTGAACCCAGCGTCATATGTGGGCTGAGTTTGTTGTTGGTTCTCGTGCTTGCTCTCCAGTTTTCCTCTCTCCGCAGAAACCAACATTACTAAATTCCAACTCCATCAGGAAACAGTGGATGGAGAGCCACTCGTTCAAAATGCCCATTATAATTAATTTTTTTTATTTTAGTAGCCATGCTGTGTAACATGTTTGGGAGGAGGAACAAGCTTTTGGTAACTGGCCAGCAAAGGGACTGCACCAGGGTTTAATTACAGACGCAGGCCAAGTGGTGGCTGCTGTTCTCAGAGTTGCCATGCCATGAAATCTGCGTGCCTTGGTCGAGGCTCTAATTTCACCTGGTATCACCACCCCTTTCATAGTCACCTTCTCCAAAGTCAACTATTGGCGATGAGTTCAAATAGATGCTATTTCAATGAGGTATTGTTTTCTTACCGAATCCTGTTCATCTTCTTCGTTTTCTGACGTTTCTGATTCACTCTCCAATCCAGAATAGTAGCTTTCTTCACTGTCTGATGAGTCTGCATCGTCTTTTAAACTATCTGGGCGATTGTTATCGAACTGAAACAGATTTACTTCCTAAAGTGAAGACAGAGTTAGAGTTCATTTGTAAGTTAAATTGGTTGACCAATGATATAGAGCAATCACGCTATTTTTGTAAGGTTTACACCGACCTCTTTTGGGAACGTCTCCTCGTTTTGGGCAGTCTGATCGGAGCTTCTTTTAGGCATAGCGTAGAGAGGTAGATCTGAAAGGATACAATGGACTATTCCCTTTAAAGTAACTTTAAATTTCAATCGAGAATACGAAGCAAACAAGATCACAACAATCCGCCATGTGCAATTTCAGCTCGTCACCATTCCTCCAGCCGAGTTTGTATGGAAATCCGCTTGGCAGCAAAGCGCGGGCGGTTACAGATTTCTTTTCTCTCTTTTCTCGTGTCTCTGGAGGTGACATCCGAACGTCAGTTCATTTGTAGATTTTGCTGAAAAATGGTTGACGTCTCGACCGTTCTACTCTTACTAGCTGGACTTTGCTTGTGTCAAGCAAATGTAATTGAACTTACAAATGAAAATTTTGACAAGGTAAGTATTTTTTTAACGACGTTTTTCTCGAAGAAATTGCGCTCTAAATTATGCGAGCAGTACGGTGTCAAACTATGATTGGGCAAAACAGTATGCACTTGAAAGCCGCAAAGTCACTTCGATTTTCACCCCATTACTGTCAGTAAAGATTAGTTAACTTTTGCAGTTTACTTGCTTTACTATTTTCTCCATTTATTGCATTGTTTTGCGGTATTTCAACTCAGATGCCAAAATAATTTAGCTAGTTAAATTTGACCAGATTCGACACGTGTTTTGCGATATACGTACTGTATAATGTAAGTTTTCCAAGTTTATAAGCTTACATTTTGAAACTTTTAACGTAATCTTTGTTCTCGCATTTCTTTTTCAGGTTGTAAATGGTGATAAATTTGCTTTTGTCGAATTCTATGCACCCTGTGAGTAGAAATAATTTTTTCATTACAAATATCAATCATTAGCTAAATTGTTTGACACGTTTCATTCCGGTCACTACTGCTACTTGACAAATGGAAAACCCCAGGGTGGAGGGGGAGGGGGACTCCCATATATAGGTTATAACGGTATTTACCTCTCAACCGGGAATGCCTTTTGCCTCTCTGGCATGACTCTGGAACAGGGCATAAAATCACCCTTTCTCTCCTGAACAGGGACCGTATATTTTACTTTAGTTTTGAAAGAGAGTCAATTTTTTCCCATAATTCCTTATTATTCACAATCAAGTTAAGCTACTAAACTTCACTCCCCTCATTGCTTTATCAATGAGCCAGCCACTGACAAAACCAAGCGAGTTTGTTTTTACGCAAGCCATTTCTGTTCCATAATGAGTTATGTGCATTCCCTGGGTACATCGTCTAGAACAGGGTACCTACTTTTTACAGTTATTGTCTGGAACAATATCAAAGATGTAAGCTGACATTAACATTAACCTGTTAACATACGAAGGGATGAGAAGAGATGGCATTCACCTCCCCACAGTGGGCTGCATTGGGACTCCCCTCTTCCACCCCGTCAGTGTGTACACGCATACACTTGCATCATAGCCAAAATTTCTCGGCTAGATAGGTTTACTAATTTCCACTCGCACACGTCTTCATCTCCCATTTTTGAGCCATTCTCCTTGAAGTTGAAGGAAATCTTGGTGAGAAGCTGATTTGCTTCCAAATGCGAGTCCCAGCAAAACAAAGTCCAAATTTTAATTTGTTTCCCATCGGCCCAGTCATAAAAGAAACAAGGGCTAGGAAAAGGCTTGTTTAATTGTATTCTGAACTGCAATGTATACTCAAAAGTAGAAGAGAAGGAATTGCTTTTCCTCAGACGTTTACTTTCATATCTTTAGGGTGTGGTCACTGTAAGAATCTTGCACCAGTATATGAAGAAGTAGGAAAAGCATTTGCCAAAGCTGATGATGTAATCATTGCCAAGGTTGATGCAGATGCAGACAGAGATCTTGGCGGTAGATTTGGAGTCCAGGGCTTCCCCACTCTCAAGTACTTTCCAAAAGGAAGCACATCAGCTGAAGAGTAAGCAACGTGATGTAATTTGCACAAACACACACCGATTTCTGTTCATACAGTCGAACCTCGATTATCTGGACCTCAAATATCCAGATTTCTTGATTATCCGGACTTGCTTTTCTCGTCCTATTTTCCATGAAAGTCTTATCCACATTTTTAGCGCTTTATTATTAATGATGAACATCATTTTCACCAACTTTGACATACAATTGATCTTTCTCTGGTATTTTTTGTCATGTACATGTATTTCTTCATTACTATCAAACTCAGAAAACCGTGAACACCTGAAATATTTCAGGAATGTTGATTGTCTAGTGCCTAATCAAAATAAAGTTCAGGACACCCAAGCAAACCTCAAAACCACAAACTAATAACGGTTGCTGTTTGCGGTTTAGTTTTCTTACACCTGATTGGCTTTTTCCTTGCAACACAGTAAGGCCTGTTCCAAACGCCGCTCCACTCGTGTGCCGAACCTAACTCAGCAAGGTTCGACCTTAGAGCGACTTTGGAGCGACAGCTGATTCAAAGGGCGTATTTGTGTCGAACTTAATTCGCGGAAACAAGTTGTTAACAATAATAATGTTGACTGAACGTCTGCGTTGAGGATGATAAAAGGTTTTTGCAGTCGAAATCAGGAAACTATTACGGAAGTTTTGCTATAATAATGATATTTCCGGAAAAGCAAATTCATTCCGCGAGATTTATATTATTTAAACTGGTTTTCTCTCGACAATTAGTTTGTAAATGCTAATCTACAAATCTGATCTCACAAATTGGGGAAACAGCAAAAAGAAATTACCACCAAAACAATTTTCCCATGAAGTTCCGCTTCTCTTGAGCTGAAACATATTAAAAGATAAACAAAATGCGAGCCTGGTGAGCGAAGTAATTTCTCCGGAATTTTATACCGTCGTGCTTCATGCATGACTGGTCAGACCTAGTCACACCACTCCACTTTAGACCAATCATGAGCGCTGTTATATTGAAAATACATTACAGTAATTCATGCATTAGGTTCGGCACATGAGAAGAACGCCGTATGAATCAGCCGCCGCTCCAATGCCGCATAGTGCGGCAGACCCTGCCGAACTTAACGTTGTTTGCCGAACCTAATTAAAACTGCCAGACCAAACTGATTCAAGCGCCGCTCTTCTGCCGTACTTTATTCACCAGTTAGGTTCGGCACATGAGTGGAGCGGCGTTTGGAACGGGCCTAACATTCCATTAATATTTCTGGTGTTCAGTTTTCTGAGTTTCACAGTAAACACAGTTTTTCCATTGATTTTTATATGATGACAAGAACGTGTGTTCGTGGAACGCTCATAGCTTAGTAACCAGGCATTAGACCATCTGGCTCATAAATATTGTGATATTTTCGATTATCCGAAAATTGTGACGTCGTCAATTATAAAATCATAACTGTACACAAACTTTTTTTTTAATTTTGTTTTGTATTTATTTAGCTATTCAGGTGGAAGGAGTGCCGACGACATAATCAAATTTATTAATGAAAAATCTGGTAAGAGGGCTAATAAAGTGAAATCCTGAATTCCCAAATCTTCAGGGGAAGGATTCAAGAAATCAGAGTGAGGTGCGGTATTGTGGAATATCAAAATATCATTCTCTCCTATCATTTTTGATAAATCAAATTTTTTTCTCGTACATTCTTTTTATTTTTTTGATAATATCATGACATTTTGAGAGTGATATCAGGCAATGATATTTTGATATTCCCCATTGCCTACGATATCAGATGGAGTTTGATATTTTATCAAAATATCATGATATTCTCAAAATATCAGAAAGAGTATCAAAATATCAAGAATTTGATAAGAAGAGTATGTCTCTGATGGAGTCTGATATTTTGATATATCATGATATTTTCAAAATATCATGATAATCTCAAAATATCAAAGAGGGTAGCAAAAATCTCAAGAGTTTGATAAGAGGAATATGTCTCTGTTGGAGTCTGATATTTTGATATATCATGATATTATCAAAATAATTATGATAATCTCAAAATATCAAAGAAGGTAGCAAAAATCTCAAGAGTTTGATAAGAGGAGTATGTCTCTGTTGGAGTCTGATATTTTGATATATCATGATATTATCAAAATAATTATGATAATCTCAAAATATCAAAGAAGGTAGCAAAAATCTCAAGAGTTTGATAAGAGGAGTATGTCTCTGTTGGAGTCTGATATTTTGATATACATGTATCATGATATTATCAAAATATCATGATAATCTCAAAATATCAAAGAGGGTAGCAAAAATCTCAAGAGTTTGATAAGAAGAGTATGTCTGTTGGAGTCTGATATTTTGATATATCATGATATTATCAAAATATCATGATAATATCAAAATACCAGAGAGAGTATCAAAAATGTCAAGAAATCTTTTTGTGAAACAAAACAATTATTTTTGGAATAATTTTGTCAAATTCATAAAAGGTAAACAAAATGAAAATATTGAAATCTACATCAATGGAAAAATTGATTGAGTCTTCTATGTGTCATGCAAGTTGAGATGCGAAAAATGTTTACTGTTTAATTATATACATTTAGAACAAATTTTAAAAAGTTGAACAAAATGAACAACATAGGCGGGTTGAATTAAACCAGTGATATTGAGGCAGGTGGAATCCATGGTTGCTGTGCCATTTTTAAAATCTCTTGTCCATTGTGTACCACCATTGAGTGCCAATAGTGTCTTTCTGTCCATGGTGGAATTTGTTTTGTAGTGATCGAGCATGTTGTAGAATTGAGTAAGTTCGTCGTAGGCACCAAGAAACTTGTTGTCGTTTTGCGACATCACTTGGTCAAGTTTCCAAAAAAGAAATGGTCAACTAATAGACGCAGAAGATCTTTTTCCTGTGCTTCTACGTTCTCTACTTTGAAACCGTTCTGCATCTCTTTTTGAATTTCCCCGACAGGCTTCGCAAGGACATTGAGGGCCGCAGTTTTTTTTGGCCCTTTCTTGCGCACACATTAAGCCAAACTATAGCGGGCTCCTCCCAGCTCTCGTTGATTTGCATCGTGCCATTCGTTCCAATGAAAGAGGCGGCAACGGTCAGGAGCAGAAAGATGTACTCGTCCGGACATCCCAAACTGTTGGAATACGCCTGAACCAAATTGCATGTTTTCATTGATGTCTTATCCCAAGGAAATGATATGGCCTGGCCAGCCGATATCCTCTGGTAGATTAACGCTTTGTTTAAGTTGTCTGGTAGCTTGTGAAGCAGCGACATTGTTAGAATAAAATGAAACCGTACACTGAAACACGAATGTTTGAACACAAAGCAATGTAACTTCAAAGTGAAGGTTTGTTAGTAAGATAAGTTGGATCCATTTATGATTTGTTATAAAATTTAAACCAATGAGAGAGAAAATTGAACAACGGAATAAAATGTTTTGCATATATGTTAAATGTAGACTCTAAGTTGAGATGATTCTCTTGACAATGATTCTTGTTAATGAAATTTTGACAAGTACTGTATCATGCTAACAATAAACAAAAGAAGAAATCTTTCACATGCACATATCGGTCTTACCTTTGATTTTTGCAGCTTCCATGTAAAATGAACGCTTCTTGATGGAATGCGGACTTTAATATGTTTGGAAACTATTGTGGAATTGATATTCCTTTTAAATTCATTTTTGTTTAGTGACGTTAAAGTGGAGCGTGAAAAAAAGGCAAGTTTATGCGTGCACCAATTGTTCGATGTCCTTTTTACCAGTAATTCCAGTACGCTAAATTTACATAAATACATTATTTAAAGATTGTTTTAGTTTTAAAGAAGGTGCGATATGTTATTTAAATGTCGCATGATGGGCATAACAAAGGGAAAATTCTCCGAGGTTGGGAATACACTAGAGTAGACAGTTAAAGCCTGAACACTTTATGTCAAAAGTGATGTTGAAGCAAGATGAGTGCAATACTGGTTGATCGTGAACGAAGAATTTAACGCTTTCTTGTTTGCCATCAGTCACTTTCCTGAAGGGACACCAAACAGGTTCGAACTGGTAAAATAAAGAAGGAAATTAACGAAGTAACAGCAGGATTTTATTGGCTTTCTCGCGACTCCTGCAGAATACCCCGCCACATTGAGTCCGTTACTGAAAGAAGCTGGCTGCCCGGTACGCAGGAAGGATTAAATTGAAGATGGCGTAATGAATGCAACACTGGAAGTTATCTTACAGTAGTCATTGGTTTATGGATTAAAGAACGAGGTATATTCATGTGTGGCGCGCTTATTTCGGCTCAAGGATGCGTGATTTTGGTATTTTTTTTTTGTTTCACAATTGTAGAACAAGAAATTATATAGAGCTTTTTCTCACCACATACCGCGTAGCCAGCACCTAACATTGCCTGAACTTGAATTAATTAGTTTCTGCATACCGCCTAGCCAGCTATGTGGAATTAAGTTCGAACTGCAGTCGAGCCAAGTGAACTTTTTATTGGTGTCGCATACAATGCGCTTGAAGAACGAGGAAATTATCATTTGTCATTCAATTAGCATGATATCATGATGATAACAAGATTGATAATATCATGATAATATCAAAATATCAAGTCGTCATCATTTTATCAATCGAGAGAAAATGATAATTTCAAAACCTTTTTGATATCAAGATTTGATAATATCATGATTATATCAAAATATCAAGATATCGAGAGAGAATGATAATATCAAAACCTTTTTGATATCAAGATTTGATAATATCATGATAATATCAAAATATCAAGATATCAAGAGAAAATGATATCAAAACCTTTTTGCTATCATGATTTGATAATAGCATGATAATATCAAAATATCAAGTCGTCATCATGTTATCAATTGAGAGAAAATGATAATATCAAAACCTTGTTGATATCAAGATTTGATAATATCATGATAATATCAAAATAGCAAGATATCGAGAGAAAATGATAATATCAAATAAACCTTTTTGATATTTTGAAATTCTGCAATCCCGCACCTTAGTGAGAAATCAGGTGTTTGAATGAGTGATGAGTGATCCAAATAATGGGAAACAAGTTGCGGTTCAAGAAATTAAATTGCACTGTACTGTGTATTTCTTGATATCTCTCCTCCGCAGTGGCTGCTTCAGTGGAGGGGGGGGGGGGGCACAAAAAAAAGTGAAAAAATAGGGGGAGCATGGGGGACAACGGGTTCCCAGCCCATATAAAAAGTAACAGAGCTCTCTGCAGAGGAGAGAATTTCTTGATTACAAAATAGAATTACCTCAGAACACACAATAGCAAGTACTCTTTCAAGGTGGTGGTTATTTCAGTGCACAGCTCATTTGTCATTGTTTGGAGCCCAAGGCTTTCCCATTGAACATTTTTGTTGTTGTTTAGATCTCAAGTCTTGCCTAATGAACAGTTGTTTTTGGCTGTTGTAGTACCCTTTCCTGGAAGGACAGGCCCACAGATCTGTGGAACTTCAAATCCCTCTTTGTATTTATTCTCAGACCTTCTTAATTTTCATATTAACAGACCCCCTCTCACCAAGTTTCTGAAATAGTCACCCTCATTAGAGGTGGATTTCCACTGTCTCTGAATTTTGCGCACATTAACAGGTTTTAATTTGGCTGGCTTTATGTGTGTAACATAAAATAGAGGACCATATGCATCTGTGGAAAAAGTTGAACCACATTCAACCGTTTTTTTTTTTTTCGGGAGACGTGAGTCATCCATGCAACCACCATGAAAAAACAAGTAAATAATCACTAGTAGTTACATCGTAACACCCCTAAGCAATGTGCACGTGATTTCAGGTGCTACTGTACTTCAAATTCTGATACTTTATAACATAACCATCATTTTGGCATTCATCTGATGCAAAGTAGTCGTCGTCTCAAGGAGACCTTTGATTTAATGTTGTTGTTATTCTGATGTATCAGGTGCCAGAGGTATTAGAGTTGTCTCCAAGTCTGCTGTTGTAGATCTGGATTCTTCAAACTTCGATTCCGTGGCCTTGGACAAGACAAAAGATGTTTTGGTTGAGTTCTATGCCCCATGTAAGGATGCGTCGTATCTGATGTTCTGAGTTGTTAAGACAGTTTCTGCTGAAAGTTCGAGCAATGAGTGCAAAATTACATACCAAAAATCTACTCAAAGAACGGTAACGTTTTGGATTCTATTTGAAATATCTCATTGTGATTCATTTCTATTGGTGACCCCGCAGTTAAATTCTAAAGCATTCTCGAGAAAGTAAAGGTTGAACCTTGAAAAAATGCTTAAAATGTATGTTGTTATCTTTTGAACTGATGTGAAACACCATTTTCACTAAAATATGGATAACTTCAAATTCATTTTTCTCTTGCGGGGTCAACTTGAGAGCTAAAGTTTCAATAAGTTCTTAACTGTATTCAAGCTGTTACCATGTGTTACCATGCTATATTTTTTTTTATATCTTTATTTTTTGCCTTTATTGCTCAGTTGTTCAGTGAAAACTTTCTTACAGCGGATTCAGGTTGAGTGTTTAACGGCCTCAGTTGTCGCGTTCGTTGTAACGGTTGAATTGATTTGTGTTGCGAGGCAAAATGACAGACGTTGCTAGGCGGGAATGCCAACGTTCTGCCTGGGAAAACCACAACGTGCTTTTTCCCAGACAGAACGTCGTCATTCCTGCCAAGCAACGTCTGTCATTTTGCCTCGCAACGCAATTAATTCAACCATTACAACGAACGCAACAACTGAGGCCGTTAAACACTCAACCTGAATCCGCTGTAAATCCTGTTTGACTATTTGGCTTTCAATATGGGAGGCGCGGAGGCCTAATGGTTAGTGCGCTGGACTCCGGATCGGGCGGTCCGGGTTCGAGCCCTGACCGGGGCACTGCGTTGTGTTCTTGGGCAAAACACTTTACTCTCATAGTGCCTCTCTCCACCCAGGTGTATAAATGGGTACCGGCGAATTTACTGCTGGGGGTAACCCTGCGATGGACTAGCATCCCATCCAGGGGGGGTAGAAATACTCCTAGTCGCTTCATGCTACGGAAACCGGGGATAAGCACCGGCCTGATGGGCCACTTGGCTCGTATGCAGACTTTACCTTTACCTTATTTGGCTTTCAAGGGTAATGAATGTGTTATTTATTTATACTGCTTAATGACTATGGGACTGTAATGATGTTACATGTACAATTATTTTTTATTTGCTACCTTGGAATGCTTTCTTGCTAGCCCAATAAATATATAATTAATAAAACAAATAATTATATTATTAATATGTCTTACAATGTTATTAAATTCACAACTTAAAACAAATGCCTAGTAGATGGAACATGAAAAGTAAAATCCACTTGCCCAAGCTGGCTACTTAGTGAATCAACATACTGTACAGCACCATACCGCTGCCACTTGATAAAGGTTTTGATTTATTTTGACTACTTTTTGGCATCTTTTTGACAACTTTCTGATGGCTTCTCTTTTAATTGGCAGGTAACAAATCGAGAAGTGAGAGAGGCGGAGTTGACAATAATTTGTAGTAGAGTGAGCGTGGAACTTGACAAGTCCACCTCTGATAGTTCTTGCACTTTTATTGGCCAATTCAAATGAAAGCCATTAGAAAGTTCTGAAAAAGATACCAACAAGTTGTCAAAAATTAATCAAGAATCTTATCAAGTAGCAACAGTATGGTGCATAGCACTGTAACATGGTATATGGTCAAGAATAATGAAAACCTTCAATTGGGGATTTGTTTGATATATCACCCAATTTTAGCTTACTGCCATTTTGTTCTAAAAAAATATTTTCTCTTCAGGGTGTGGCCACTGTAAAAGTCTTGCTCCCACTTATGAAAAAGTGGGAATTGCTTTCAAGAATGAACCAAATGTAAGTTCAACTTTATAGCAGCAACACGAGATAGTATATGCCTAATGTTTTGTGTTGTTTTTAATGCGTAAAATGCAGATTTAGTCTGTTTTCAAGCAATCATGCACAGTTCTTTGTAGGTGAAATAATCATTGACCTTTTTTTTAAGTTTTTGCTCCTCGGGATTTTCTCCTAGGTCTAAAATAGATTTTATGAACTGACATTTTGATCAGTTTCACTCGGTTTCACTGGTCTTTCTCAACGTTTATAAGTAAAAGTCAATATGGCAGGTTGTTTTCCTTACTTAATGGCCACAAAATAATGTTCATGACCATTTCATGACTTAAAGGATCTGTCACGGGGATTTTGCAGATTTTTGGTCTAAACTGTTCAAAAATTAGTGGTAGGCAACTTAACCCATGCAAATCATTACCTTTGATCATCTAAAGGAAGATATAACCTTAATATGTGGATAGAAATCTAAAGTTCTACGGCTATAAAAATTGATTTTTTGTAGACTTGCAAAAACAACTTGAAAAGTTTAGCTAAACTTTTCAAGTTGTAATCCATTTCCATCGTAACCATCTGCAGCTAAAGACGCTTGTTAACAGTTTCGGCACTCTAATATAGCAATTGTTAATAAAAATGGACTATTATTTTTTTGTTTCCTTTGACACAAAAATAAATTTTCATTGGCTCTTCAAAAATCTGTTAAAATCCATGACAAAGCCCCTTTAAAAAAAATGCCGCTAAAAATGCCGTGGAAGATACAGTCCTAGACATCAGGTACACTACACGAGTACATCATTGTCTATTGGTACTTCTCACAATCAAATAGTTATTAAAGACTTGTTTCCATGCCGCAAGATGGTTGAAGTTGTTAAGTACTCTCATTTCACAATATTTCTCCCGTAACCACTCAATTCCCTTGTGCACTTTCCTTTGTCCTAATCCTCTTTCAAATATATGTAGTTCAATATAATGTCGTGTCTGAACAAATTTTTGTTTTGTCTGACCAAAGTGGTCAGTCAGTCCCTTTAGCAAAAAGTAACAATTAATTGCAGCTTTGATAAAATATTGTATAATTAACAACTATATATATTCCCTGAAGTGGAGGTGGCAAGTGGTGGATATTTTAATGCAAGGTAAATATCCTCCACTAGCCACCGACAATATAACCCAAAAACGATTATTTTCAACTCATTTATTCCAGACCTGTAAACGATTACAGTTTTAGACAATTGTTGCTTGGAGGTTAATAGCAAAGGATATCTTATTCTGTAGTTTGAGTAGCCAATCAGCATGCAGCAACAATGCTATCCATTGAAAAAGTACTGGTATCCCCCCTTTCCTCCTCAGTGCAATAACATTATCAAGTACCATATTTTTCTTTCTTTAGTGTGTTGTGGCCAAAGTAGATGCTGATGGAGAACGAGATTTAGGAGAAAAGTAAGTCTCTCTGTGGACCTCCATTAATGGACAGCCCCTGTAAGTGGACACTAAAACGTCTATTTTGTAGACACTTGGTAATGGTGTGGTGGCGGACAGGTGCGTGGGAGCCCAGGAGAAAAAGGGTGGGAGGGGCAAGAAGAGACAAGGTTTGAAGCAAGATTCCCAAAGTAGTGGGAAATGAGAGAAATTGAGATGCAAATTGCAATATTGTGTAATATTTGGCAATAGAAATGGGACACAAAGACAGTAATCACCACGGAAAGGTATGGGAAGCAGGATGGATTTAACACTTCTCTTAAAGGGATGATTTCATGGTTTGGCCGATGTACAAGCCATGACACAAGCAAAATCACTTCAGATCTATTGTTTATAGACCAATCAGAAGCGATATGTCAATATGCTAATCGAGCATGAAATTTGCCTGTGTTGTGGAACTTAATTTGCATCTTGAATTCCAGCTTGTCCAGTGGCTCAATTTTTGCTTGCCCTGGGCAGTTAGTACATGTTTGTCTAATTGTGTCACAAGGCGACTTACCTTGGTCAACCCTGGCCTTGCCCATCAGGCAAGTTACTCCCAGGCAAGCAGGAAAATCTGCTTGTCCCACAAGCCTGCCCAAGGATGCCTGCATAAATCGGGTTGAGCTGTAATCAGTATGCTTTAGAACTGCAAGGTATCATGTGTTAATTAAATCATGGGCATTTAATTTATTCAGGTATGGTGTCAGTGGTTTCCCTACCATTAAATTCTTCCCTAAAGGCAATAAAGATGGAGAAGAGGTAAAAAATTAAATTGTAGTTTTTAAGTTTTAATGTTCCACCTACCAAGCGCTGTAAGCATCTGTGCGCATTGTTTTTAACTGTTTTGAATATTAGTTTGTAAGCAGTGTTCTCCGACTGGTCTTTTGTTGTTGTCACCCTTTAGCAAAGAAGCTTGATAATTTTACCTTTTCATTGTAGTATAATGGAGGCCGCAGTGAACAAGACTTCATAGACTTTTTGAATGATAAGTGCAAAACTAAGAGAGTGTCTGGAGGAGGAATGAGTGTAGAGGTAAGATCGATGCTGGGTATTCAATGACTTTCTCTGCATGCCATAAGGATCAAAACAAGAACCAATAGAGTACACAAAAGTTCACTGTAAATTGAAGAAGACTTATGCTCAAAGGTACTGCAATAATTATAGTATTAATTATAAAAGAATCTTATTTTTGTTTCTCTAAAGATACTTCAACCATCAAAACTTGAAAACAAAATCTTAAGTTCTTTTTCTGTTCATGTTTAGGCTGGCAGGATCGAGAAATTTGATGAGTTAGCCAAGGATTTCATGACTAATGTGGTAAGTGGCTGTAGTTTACATGTACATACTGCATTAGAACTATTTAAAGTCAATCTGAATTGGTAATAAAAGCCCTGGGGATGAATTAATGATATGCAAATAGCTGTATAAAAGAGAAACACATGCTATCCTTTGTCCACGACGTTGAGTGGTTGGCACCCACCCACCCACCCTCCTTGCAAGGAAGCCAGTCTAGCGGCCATCTACCCGGCGATCAACTGAGCCTGGTTTGAGCTTGTCCCAGGCCAGTGTGATTCCCCATACCTTATCTACATGTACTTGTCATGGATAACAATACCTAGGGCAGACCATTACACTCTGTGCACAGAAAGTTATGTTAACTTTTTAATTAACACCAGTGTTTTCCTGTGTTCTCTTTCAAGGACAAGCGGGATGCAATCTTAGAGGAAGCTAAGTCCCTCATTGATACTCAAGATGATCCCAAGTGAGTGGGTAAAAGCTTTTAATAGCTCATTAAAATCATGCTGTCTGCATCTACCAAGTCATGCTTATTGGTGACAGCAAAGAAAATTCTGTTCCCATTACTTGTGTTTGGTATGGTATTGCTTCCTGATAAATCCATTTTTTCATGACGTAAATTAGTCACTAGAACTTACAACTGTAGTTTGTGTTCCTCCTGGATTGGATGCTTTTATACTACAAATGGCAAGTCCCCCAACACCAATTTCTCATACCCCCCCCCCCCCCCCCCCCCGCAAAAAAAAATGAACTGAAATGACACTTTTGCCACAACTAAGATTTGCTTCTTACACACATGAATCTTTCCAGGTCTGCAACCTATTACACAAAGGTCATGGAGAAGGTACAGAGTAAAGGCGATGCCTTTGTCACTACTGAAATTGATCGTTTGGGACGCCTCCTTGGTAAGACTTGATTTTGCACTTAAACAAGAAGTTCTAGTGTATAAGGGGCCAGGCTTTGCCATTCTCACACACCATTTCCACTCCACTATCCAAGTGTAAACAACTTGAAAATAATTTGAGCAGTTATTGATCAAATGTGCTTCATTTTGCTATGAATATTCTCTGCACCATTAGCAAGCTACATAGAGAATAATACATGGGCGTGCGGAGATATGAAATTTATCTTCGAGTGTTCAACTCAATATCTCGCGAGTGAACGCAGCGAACGAGTGAGATACCGAGATTGAACACAAGAAGATCAATTTCATATCTCCAAGCTCCCATGTATTATTCTATTTATTATATAAATTTAGCTCAATTCTTTCAAAAGGTGAATATTCCAAAGGTCATATCAGGACACATGTGTTTGATACGATATCAGAACACATTGTTCTGATACGACATTTCTCAGTGGCCAAAATCCCTATAACACAGTAGTTTATATAATAAATTGTATTTTGTCAATGGCAAATTCAGTTAACTTTGTAGGATGGATGCTGGCCACAGTGTGCCATGACTGCATATTTTTGTAGCTCTCATGATGCCATTTGGAAATAATAATAATAATAATAATAATAATAATAATAATAATAATAATAATAATAATAATAATAATAATAATAATAATAATAATAATGAAGGCTTAACTTAAAATGACAACTATTCAATCAGTTTCCTCTAAGCTAAGTGCCATGCCATTTAGACGAAACTTATCAGCTGAGTGTAAGCCTCCATCATTATTGACAGTTGTAGTAATTTCCTCGTTCTGTTTTAGATGGTGCCCTCAGTGCCACTAAGAAGGACGAGTTCAGTATGCGTCGCAATATCTTGGAACAGTTTAAGACTGCCATGGCCAAAACAGAGCTGTAGAATCTTCAGCCCAAGTAGTGTGTTGTGTGACAGCTGCCTTGTGCCTTCAGGGTTAAATGAATACATGTGCAGCACATTCTTTAATTTTTTTTTCTTTTTTCATTGGTTACCACTTCTCAGCATATCTTTTGCCAGACCGACTGCACCAACAGCACTTTTTTGACACAGATACAACAAATAACTACTGTTATACGTGGTCAGTGTTGCTGGTCTTGATCTTGTCTGGCTTACACAACACAAGACTTGCCATTGAACAATTCCTTTACAATCCTGATCACTGCAGATAAGCCTAATGATATTGCCATTTTCCTGCATAATGATATTGCCATTTCCTAGTGAAAGAAACTTAATAATGCTGAAGTCATTGCATGAACAAAATCATTGTTACTGGGAGGATATTATTATGTTACAATCACTTCATGTAATACAAAGGCCAGATCTTGGTTGATGATCTGCCTTTCAGCACTTTTTAGGAAAAATAAATTCACAAACAATTTACTTGGTTGTAAATGGCTGTTTACTACTCTCATCCACAACCTTGCAAAATTCAGTTTAAAAGTGGTTTGAACACTTCACTACTTTCCCTTATGTAAGCCACGTATCACTTAAGTGCTCCGCTAAAGGGTATGGTTTCCAATCATTTTGGTCTGAAATAGGTTTCAGGTTTTGACCATTTTGGTCTGGGATAGGGTATTGTATGGTTTGTGCACTCTGGTCAGCAATAATTAGGCATACTGACTGGAAAAAACTACTTTTGTTTTGTTATTTATCTCTTGGGAAGTGGTAATATTTGAAACCCTTCTTAAATGTTTACACAAACCAAAGCAATTCCTGGTTAGGGTCTGGCCTGAAAATAGGATGTCAGTTTTTGGGTCAAGTTCTAAAACATGGTAACGAAATCACATTTTTTTTTTTTCGCATTTTTGGTCTGAAATAAGGAAAGCAATTTATGAAGCATGCTGCACCTCCCCACCAAAACTTTGCAACTAATTAAAAGATATTACAATTGCACATTTGTGATACTAAATTTTTATTTACAAACAATGTTGTCTTTGAAGTGATATTTTAATAATGTGTATACATCTATCACCATTTCCGATTTTTGCTTGCCTTAAACTTTACCAAAATATTGTATTTGTATCCAAAATTTTCACTGTCTGTGATAATTTTTAATGCACAGCATTTTTATTCTTATTCGTACAGCTGAAAATCCACTCTTGTGCTGAAGTAGTATACATAAAAGGAAACAAAAACTGTTAGAATATTGAAAGCAGTAAAGTAGGTGGACCTGGATCTGGTCTGTTTTACAGTGAAGCTGTTTGTTGGGTCAAGCTCAAAAGAGCTGTTTATGACACACTTTGTAGGTCATCACCGCCAATGCATTGCTGCAACACTGTGGGGAAAAACATTAGTGACTGTGTCAGTCAATTTATTTCAACAATTAACAGCACTGGACCCTAGCTACTGAGGGGTCTTGTAAGGAAGAGAGCAGGGGTAATGAAATCTAATAAAATTATTCTTCTTTTCAACCAAGAAACAGTGAGGCACAAAGTTAAGGGTTTCATTTATCAGTAACTGCCATTTTTGAAATCCAGGAGTTACATGTAGGTTTATGAACGGGTTAAAAGTTTAATTTACTAGAAAAACTTACCTGGCTCTAGGATGTGCATCGCGATAACGGCTACTGCAGAACAAAAAAAATCGAGTCAGCATTGGTACCATGGTAACAACAGAAAAGCACATAATAATATAGTGAGAGAAATGAAGGGTCAGGTATCTAAGCAAAAATGAATCCTAACACTTAGAACATACAAATGCAAATGAACTCCACCTACCCCACCCTTTAAATTCTGTAACATGCACTCAAACATTCGTGTAACTTACTAGATTGTTGCTGGAATGGGCCGCTGCCCCCTTGTGTCTATATAAGGCTCCTGCCTGAGGGAATACTGTAAATAGGAAATAAAGAACCATATTTTCGAGGGTTATTTTACAAGATGCCACTTGCTTACATGAGTTCCCCTGGTACTGGCTCGTTTCATAACCTGTATGAACCTGTCTCTCTATTTCAGGGGGCAGGGGTGGGAGGGGGATTGAGAGACCCTGGGAACAATCAGTACTATACCAGAAAACCCTTTTTCCAATTTGCAAGTCTTCCCAGTGTCACAACAAAAAAAACAATAACATAGATCCTCTACAGTAGCAGATGCTATTGTTTTGGGGCGCTAGGCACATTGTTTCTGTTGTTTGAGCTGCTACCAGTTGGGTAATCATCCCTAAATAACCCAATGCTGCTTTGGATTATCTTTTGGAATAAACCAGTATTACAGTCCAAATTTGATGTTATGTTTTAAATTTACAAAAAAATGGATGATCTCTGCTGAAAGAAGCTAATGATGAATGTTGACTCACCCTCCATGAGCCAGTCTCCCTTGGTGACAGATATCTTGTAGCATAGCCATTGAACTTCATCTGATCAGCCGAATACTTGAGGTATGGTTCAGGCATAAACGTATATGGCTCTGACGGTTCTGGTGAAACAGCGGTTAGCTAGGGATTAATTACTAAATTCTCCTCAATTTTCAAAGCAAATTAATGTGGGGTGGTATTGAGAAAAAAGCTCTTGATAATCTGAAGATGACATTCTACAAGGGGAAGTATAGAAAATTTACAGAACAGTAGGGAGAATTCAGATACCTAGAATAGAGCCAAAATTATGATTAATCGCCAAACACCAATCAATGGAACAGGACTTTTGTTGAAATGTGAATGATTAATAAATTATTAGTGAATATTTGCCTCTTCCTCCCGCAAACCAAACTATCCGCTCTTTCCATTCCCGCCCCTTATTTCCCTCGTGTTTCCATCCTTGTTCCCCTTCACAACAAATTAAAAGTTGTCACCACAAAACCGCGTAGCTTGGTTGTTCCCTTCGTTCTCAACCTCAATTACCGTAGTTGGCATTTCAGGACTGGTGCTGATCTTGGGTTGTGTCATTCAACCATAACTGAATTCATGCAATCAAAGATTTCACTTACCATTTGGAGGAAGAGGAGAGGGTTGCTTCTGAGACTGTGACGTCATTGATCGCTTCAGAAATTCCGCCATACCACTGTAGGAAAAAGCCGTTGACGTATTACTGTTTGCATTTTCGCAGAGACGATAATGATTTAAAAATTACTGTATACAACTGAAGAAAATTGCTCTTAGCAAGCAATTTTTTTTCAGTTTTTATACAAAAAATTTTTATCTCACATTTTACATTACATCTTGAAAAAAGTAAGCCTCCCTTCTTACTAAAACAAACACGATTATTTTCTAGAGAAACCACAGGTAGCCCAAGCTCGATATATGAGTAGCTTTCATGTTGACCTTTGCATTGTTACGTAATTCGAGCAATTTGCATATTTATAAGGGTTTGTATGGGGAAAGAAATAAAGCCGAAAAGAACGAAAAATTAACCGTTGAATTACAATAAAAACTGCTCACCTGAACTCTTGCGTTACTTTTTTTGTGTGCTGTGTGGTTTCTTAACCGATTTGGTGCGATTTAGTGCAGTTTTAGTTCCAATAGTTGCTCTCTCTATATATCCTTTCCTTTTTAAAGAGAGCAACCATTGGAACTAAAACTGCATTAAATCGCACCAAATCGGTTAAAAAACCACACAGCTCACAAAAAAAGTAACGCAAGAGTTCAGGTGAGCAGTTTTTATTGTAATTCAACGGTTAATTTTTCGTTCTTTTCGGCTTTATTTCTTTCCCCATACAAACCCTTATAAATATGCAAATTGATCGAATTACGTAACAATGCAAAGGTCAACATGAAAGCTACTCATATATCGAGCTTGGGCTACCTGTGGAGAAACTACATTTTACTTTGCTGCGTCGACAAACAAGTGAAACAGTTATCTTCAACAAGTTTGAGGAAGGTAGATTGATCACCTAAACTTAGCGAAATTTTAACGCTCAAAATGTCAACTTTCCAAATTCGCTAGGGCGATTAATTTGACTTATTCATTTCCAAGGTGATAATCAGCCAAGTGTCTACTTTCTTCTTATTAAACACAATTTTTATCTACTTTCTAAAAAATACTGCAGGTTGGGATTTCTTGTAAGCTATGAGCGTCATGAGCCAATCAGGATAATGCGTCTTGGAGAAAAAACGCGACGATCTAACAATTTGATCGCCGAGAACTTCAAAAGCTGAAACCCCTCAGTTTTGCAAACGTAAGTTAGGAGCATAGATCATACAAATCTGTTTTATACGAAGGGATTTTACTTTTGCACAAAGTTATTAAGCCAAAGTTCCATTGTCACTGTTCACCTGAAAGCCGAATATTTTCATTTGACTTGTAGATCGCGCGTTCTGTCTTTGCACTAATCTGATAAGCTGAGCTTTTTGTTCTGGGAGATCTAGTATTCCGTACAAATTTTACTGTCAACAGAAACAGCAGCAACAGTAAACAAACTTATTAAGCCACGGAAGCGCTCTTCTCGAAGATGAAAATAAAACGAATAGCGGATGATTTATTAAAACTATGAACAGTTCGGGAACCTTGTTGGAAAATTTTCCGGGACCACTTGACCTAATTAGATAAAAGGTTGCCGCACGCACTTACACAATAGCCGACAAAAATTTTGCAAGGATATTATAATTATAGACTTGTCTTTCGCTGCCGATGTTTACCACACACAGACGGTCGTACAGACGCGCTTTTACTGAACAAAACCAGGGTGTTTTTTCGTAAATGCTGATTTCGATATCAACCCTACGAAAAGCGCAATCCCAGCGCGCAATCTGTTGATTAGTTTTCTTACCCTGACTCGATGGGCTGGTACGAAGTGGATTGAAGTTGTCTCCCGGTCTCGGTTATTCGCTGAAAAAATATAAAACAAGCATTATTTTAAGGGGAAAGCAATTTTAACAAAGTTTGTACCCTATGACACTAGAACAGCCCAAAACAAACCGATTTTTTATACCAGGGAATAACTGTGATATCCACTTACCGTGCCTGACAACGACTTCTCAGCTGGCCTGAACAGCGTGATAGTGCTGCTTCTAAAATCCTCTGCAAAAAAAAGATAAACATAAGGTTTAATTGGTACCCGACAAAGAAGCTTATCTGCCTTCATTCCTTTTGAGCTGTGTAACTGTACCCCTTGTTAATGGCGTTGTAGTGCGCGAGTGTTCCTCGGGTAATTTATGACCCGCCGTATCCATGTCCATTCGCCGGAATGTTGGTAGCATCGGGTGATAAAGCCCTTCTTTCACCGAGGCCAACATGTTTTCTCGGTTCTTAAAACGCAGATGCAGTCTCGTTTGAGTCATGGTCGACATCGCGAGTCTCTAAACGCGCGCTGTGCGAACAGATCTGAACAGAAAAATTTGCCGAGTTACCAAAGACTGAAGATCGTAGAGTTTATAAATAAAGAAAGCTTTTCCCTTTGTGAGCAGCCGACCCCGTTGACTGTATATGCACTTCACACTTCGGTGGAGCTTTGTTTTTAAATGGTTTACGGCTCTGGTCCAATCAAAGACGCGCAACGCTTTTGTGAGGTATTCACTCTGTGACGTATAATTCGGCACTTTTGTCAATCAAAGTTTGCAAGTAGTCTATTAGCTGTCAATTACCACCCGGCATCGAATTAACATAGTATAGAATCACTTCATGACCAAAGTGCTTCACAAAAAATTGCGCAAATTAATCACGTACGGTTACGTACGTCACTGTTTGAAGGTCAACATGGTCAAAGGGTTTTGGTGTATTTTTTGGAGTAAGTAGCTGGCCAACGTTAATTATCAGCCTCGCGGGAATCGTACTTTACAGCGACCACATACCGAGTTAATAAGCTGTTGTGAAAACAATGTAGTTATTCGTCTTATTCGATGATAAAAGCAGGTTACCGAAGTAAATTTGCGTTTATTTGGAGCTTGGTTTTGGCGCGAGAAGCTTTGGCATGGCTCTAATAAAACGCCTTTACTGTTATTTATTCTACGTTTGAAGGACTGGAAGTAGAACAAAGTCCGATAGTTCTCTTTCGGAGAAACTGAACAGTTAGATTCAATTTTGTATACTGTGAAAACCCTTGAAGTTATTGCATTGTCTAGCCATCCGGAAGAGGTCAAAATGTCAAAAATTTCCATTCTCAATTCCCGAATCAAAGAATGATTCATGCCAAATATCACGATAATTGGTAAAGCTACAACTTTGTAGCTTACGAGCAAGGTAAGTTAACTTAGTTTGATAAAGTTGAGTAAAAGGTTGAAACAAGTGAAGAAAATGTTCAAATCGCAGAATTTTAAAACTTTTTACAGTGTAAGTGACCGTGCGGTCTACATGATACTTCATAACAATAGTTTTCCTATTCACCCTGCAGTAACTGCCAAAACTTTCCCCAAAAAACATAAGAGGCAGTGCATGGCTTTCGAATTATATGAAGTCAGTTCTGGGAAAGAAATGTATAGCAACGAATCGCGCGCGCGCATGTCGCGAATTGAAACTACACGCGCGCGTGGTTGCTATGGACTGTTGTGTTGTCACTTTCGGTTAATTAGTGAATTTTTGAAGAACACAAATAAAATTCTAAACTGTGTAAGGTTGCATTTTCAATGTTTTAAGCTATATGCAGTTGGGAACAGTAAAAATGTTAGATTATTAACAGAAACTTTCACAATTTCTCATTGTAAAGCTTCATTGATCTTCATCATGGATCGAAGCGAATGAATTTGACCCAAACCTAAATAATTGTCTTATTTAACGTTATGTGTTTTAGTGCCAAATATGCTATTTACCTTGTTTTGTTATCTTTGAGAGGGATTCAAATAATTCGTAAACTGCAGCAGTGTTAATTTAGTTATGAATGTGGTGCATTTCGTTGTCTTATTAAAAGAACAAAAGATTGGAATTTCTATTCTAAAACTGATAATCTCTAAGCTTCTTCTAATTTTTCTAAGTCTGCTACAAGCGTTATATCTCGCGCGGTGTATACGCAGATTAATCTACGACTAAAAAATATCAGAGACACCAAATTTAACTTAACGCTATTAATTATGCTACAAGCTATCATTATAGAGTTGATATAGAAAAAGACTGCAAGGGCAATAATTTTCAATATTCACCGGCTGGTCTTGAGGTCGAGTTCCTGCAATGCTCAATCGGCATTTTACACAGTACGCTGTCACGATCCATCTTGCGGTAAGTCGGTGGCTTCGCATGAATCATGCCTTCTTTTACTGCAGCTAACATTCTCCGCGGAGGCGAATAACCGTAGTCTGTCCCGTGCGGTCTGACTGCGTCGTGTTGACTAAACCTGATTCCCTGCCTGTCGTAGTAACGGCTGCTCAACGCGAGTTGTAGATGACGAGACATTTTGCGAGCTCAACTCTCGTCTCTTCGATCGCCGGCTTGACTTGAACCGTGTCCGAAAAGTTGTTACTTAAGCGTATAATGTAACTAAGTGCGTGTTATGTTGAATCGCCTTTGTTTTTGCTCAATGGGACGTTATGCAAATTTGATGCAGTCGAGCTATCCGCGTAAATCACCCGGAGAACTGGCACTAGTAAGCCACTGCTCGAGATTGAGAGTAATAATTGTTTATTAATAATAATTTATTAATGTTTACTGGTAAGCCCGTACGGAAACCAATAGCCTGTCCCCCGGGGGGGGGACTCCCATATGTAATGGAAAGGGATGCTCGTCGGAAATTTTGAATTTAACCCCTAAAAGAGACCAATCTGGGCGTGACCGAAGCATATGCAGACCCCTAAAAGAGTAAATATAACGAATCAAAATTCTTTCTTTATTGTTATTTCTTCGTGTGCAACCCTAAACGAGATCTTGACGGCTAAAAATAATGACATTTTGCCCAGAACACCCTAAGCGAGACGAAAATCCGAAATTTACACCCCTAAGCGAGACGACGAGCATCCCCGTCCATTTCATATGGGAGTCCCCCCCCCCCCCCACCCCGGGAGCCTGTCCCAGGCGTTCGGTTAGTTGGGGGAGAAGCACAAGAAACGGCGAGCACGAGGGGAGTTCGAGAAACGGCGAGCGTGCTCTAGATTTCTATTGAAAAAAGCAGAGACCGATACAACGTAGAAAGGTTTTAAATTTGGTGTACTATATTTCGCCTGGTCAAACCAGCCTTCTTCAGGTACAATGGGAAATTACATTGGAAGGGGTGTTTTATATATTTATTGCGGTATTTTGCGTAATACCGAAAATACGTTAAGGTAATTAAATTGACAGTGTAAAATGAAATAAAAATAAACTAAAATAAACTAAAATAGTAAAATAGCTGATAAAACAGTACAGATAATTAAATTAGTATGTTTCGATGCTAAGACCTTCGGGATCAATTGTCTTGCCTTTTAAGATTTTAAAAAAGGCTTCCCTGGCCTTACGGATTGAGTCCCTGTTTGAAAAGACTCACTCCAAGCCCTCGACATTTTCTCCACTCCGCGTTCATCAAAAGTTTCATCTTATCCTGTTGTTTATAATTCGATAATAAAAAATGGGGGTCACTGGATTTGTCTTTGAGTTGTAAGCACTCAAAGCTAAAATTAAGGGTGTTTTAACAGGTTATACCGTTGCTATGGTAACTTGTAATGTCAAAGAAAATAATTATGACTTGTTCACTAGTGATTTGGCATTTGTTTAATATAATAATTGTTACGTCAACTAAAAGAGAGTCGTAAGAGAGTCGTAGTATTGATCCGTCAAAGTTGAAGTGCTGAAAAATGCAGGAAATTGTTTTGCGCCAAAAAAGATTGGCAAGAAAAAACTGAAAGCCTAAATTTCAGGCACGTTTAATATAGACTTTCATGTGCGATTTTAATCATGGGAATGTTTCAAGTCAACCTCGCTGTTAGCAATTTTCATCTACCATCAGATTTTAGTTCCACAGAAACGGCCTTGGCTTGTGGTATTAACAATGATCCAGAGTAAAAGTTATTTTTACGCATTTGCACTTGTAACTGCAGATACAGAGATTTTGGCTTATTTCGGTAAAGCCGCGGTCCATTTCGGGCGAAATGGGGAAAATCAGAGAAAAAACCCGCAAACTTCATGAGTATGTACTGTTGTTTGCTAACTTGGTTGTTATATTTTGAAATGTCGCGATAAAATTGTTAGCTACATATAGCCATAATTGATTCGTAACAGTGGCAAGTGTAGACACCTGGTTGTCAAGGAAACGCACGACTCTATCATAGATAATTTCAACTGTACGAGAATTAGAACGTAAGAGCAACTCATAATTACCTCTGCTACAGGGCGTCGAATGGCGAGAATGCTCATCTGTTAGTTTCCTTAGCACATCATCCATGTCCATGCGTCTTAACGTTGGAAGACACGGATTATACAAAGCCTCCTTGGCCGACGTCAGCCGGCGCTTGGGTCCCAGAATCAATGGTGTGCTCGGCGCGTGTAAAGTTACCCCTTCTCTCGAGTACACATCCAAGGTCTTTCGTCCCACAGCACAGGGCTCGGCCCAGAGTGTGTGGTATCTTGTAGCCATTGTGTTGAACCGTTTTTCTTAGCGTGACAGACAACTGATCTGCTTGTGTTGTTTTACGAGTTGAAATGCGCCAGAAAGGGAAGTTATCAGCTGTATTTAGCAGTTATGAATAATAAATGAGAATAAGTCGGTTGTTTTCCTTAAACAATTTACTAAGCCAATAGCAAATGATGTTTTTAGTTTCTGATAAAGGATTGAAAGAGTTTTTAGAGTGATTAAAAAATTCGGCTTCAGAAGAAAAGATTACTATCTGGCCGATATTTGGAGTGAAAACGAAAAAGGATATAAGCTAACGGATGTTTTATTTTGCGCATCCTATCATTGTTGATTCTTGAATAACACTTGCGTTGGAATAAATTTGGGTTGAATGCAGGTGCTGAAATAACAAACAGAAACTGACAGGCGGAAAAATAAGTAGTGACTAGCCTATAAATAACTCGTACTACCATTGTACATATCCCAGTACTTTGCGTTTAAGCAGCCGACAGCTGACAGCTGACAGCTGCTGCGGTACATAACGCGCGTTTGCCCTGGGGGAAAAATGCCACTTTTTAAAATTGTGACTGAATTTGACTGCAAGAATGGTTTCTCCTCTTGCGTCCGGCCCGTCTCCGAGAATAGACTGAGCCCGCGATTTTTTCTTGCCGAAGTTGCTAAGCAGCACGACATGTCATCATGGTCATGCTGACGTTGCCAGATATTGACTGAATACCAGGAACAGACGTCACTTTAAGGCACGGGGGAATAAACCCCACGATCTCTATAGTTTATTCCCCGGAGCCTCGTATTGAGGTCTATTGTTTTAGGCTGAATTTTAATATAACGAAATTGGGTTATTGTTTGATTCATTTTGCAGTGCAGTTGGACCAACCGATATTCAACTGCGCGGCAGGCTGCCTTGTCCCCAGGCGCCGTTGTATTTCCTAGGTGAAAGGCGGGAAACAGGGACGCGGGGATAAACAGTACCACAATGCAACTCCACGCGAAATGCAGGCCAACCGAGGAAGAACGCCTGGAAACGAGGCAGCAGTGCATTAACCAAGAACACAAAACCAACGCTATCATTCTTTTACTTAGTTCCTTTATTTATTTTTATATTTTTTCGTTTCTTTCTTTTTAATACGTTCTCTACGTTCTAACAAGTACAACTTCAATCCCTTAAATCATTGAAAACCTAATTAGCCTCTTGAATATAATGAGCTTATTGCATTCTGCAAGGTCCTAAAATGTCATTATATTGTACTTAAAACATAATATACAAATACATACACTCATCGAAGCTTCGTTAATACATTAAGCTTATTATACGTTATCGTCTCATGTTATTTTAATTCGGCGCAAATATAGCTAAATTACGCTCGTGATTCTCATACCATATCATACAATGCTTTAAAAATGTTAGTGCGATAACCGATAGTGCGCTTCTCCGGACACGTCGAGAACAAATTGTGTTTGCTGTCTTTGCGTTAACTGAGCTCAGCGATTGGTCAACAATGAAAAATGCCCTGACCAATCAGAGCAAAAATGCTGCTCTCTCAGCCAATCACGTGTAAAACCCAAACCAATCATTAACTGCCTCGACGCGCCTTTTCCCGCGCTTTACACCGACTGCCGTTTTCCTAATTCAGGCTTTGATTGGTTTATTCCACTTTCTGCTGCCGGCTCTCCGCCACATTTCCCGCGCTTTTTTACTGATCACTGTTTTAGTTCTTAGTCGTTTATAAAACTTTCATCCGCCATGTGAAAGTCAACTGAAAACTGTTCGGCTTTGTTCTGATTTGCTAAATTCGTAATAAGAAATAGCGACTAAAAATGAGAGGGAACTGCCGCTTTTTACCGATGAAATAAAATTATACCTACAAAATTTTAAAAACGTCTAAAAACAACGAGAAACCACCACCAAAAGCAAGTTAAGAACTAAAAGATCAAGAACTAAAGATTTTCATTCTCAGTGCCTCAACCATTAAACAGGTGTTGCACAACGTCATATTCAGGCTGTTGCTGTTGCCCTTGGGCCCACTCTCTTCGCCCGTATTGGTCTTCGCGTTCTCTGGACCTCGGGTGTCCCCGGGGAGAGCTGCTGTTAGCACCAGACCCCTGCATTCCATACTGCACGAGCTCATGACCTGCTAAAGAAAGGTGGGATTCCTAAGTCAACAAAACCAGAAAACGAAAGAAATTTAGAAAGTTTTTCTGAAGAACTCTTTCACCTGTGCTCACAGTAAGTTTACATTTCCCTAGTTCTCAGTAACAACGTACTACTGCACAATTAAAGGGGCACTGTCACGGACTTTTTTTGACTTTTTTAGTAAAACAGCACCAAAATTACGACTTATTACTTTCAAGCATGTAGGAAATGCCCCTAGAACGTAAAGGGAAGGATATCTAGCAAATAGCTTAAAAAAGAGGGTAACCATAAACAGTTTTCATCAATTTTTCCAAACCACAAGGACAGAACTTGAAAAAGTCAGGCTGACTTTTTCAAGTTGAGATCAGAAGTTCCCGATGGTATTACAGTGATATCACTCTAAATTTAGCTTCAGTACACTGGTATAGTAATTTTACGAAAACCTGACCACTGTTAATAGGTTTACAATGGTGTAAACATGTTTTTGGGCTGTTGAATTTTTGAAGTTATGCTTGTGACAGTGCCCCTTTAAGCCTGAAACTGTTGGGTCAATTCTTTATCTTTCTTTAGAATATAATTTTCAGGTTGGCATTTTGACAACTGTATTGTTCCAGAAAATATCCATACCCTCCCATTAAGGTTTTATTGTAGTTTGAACCCCACACACCACCCTTACAGAAATTCCAGTTTATCTCAAAATTTTAGCTTTTGAGACCCCCTCCACCTCCACCCCTACGAATTTACAATGGCCTTCCATGGGGGGTGGGTATGGGTGTTTTTTTTAACTGCACAATGAATAAAGAATGCTGATATTTACCTTGAGATGAAGCATGCCCAACGCCAGGAAGAGGGCTTGCTGCAGCCCGGTCGGCTAAAAGATCCAGTGGATCCTAGAATTGAGAAAAATTTCATTCAATGAACACCAAAATACATGGTCAACGTTCAGACTATGAAGGCATTTCCTAAATGCAGCAAAGGAAATATATAGCAAAATCCCCCCCCCCCCCCCCCAGAAAAGAAATTAAACAGCCCCTGGGATTTATATTTGCTAAACATCCCTTTTGGGTGGGCTTACTTTCTGAGGGGGGGGGGGGGGGGGGGTCCTGGATAAAATTTGTGTTACACAAATGTCAAAAAATGTTCTGGTACACACGAGAATACCATGTATAGAGGCCTCTCAAAACAATGATTAGTTTTGAATTCCTAGTCCTTAAATGGACATTGCAACTCTAATGATGTAAATCACAAAAATTAATAAGCTCTACAATGGCAGCGGGGGATGGAGGGGTGGGGTTATAATTGGAATACTGATAAGTTAAGAACTATAACTAGATATACTGCACGTCCATGGGCTTATGTTTGTGTGAGCTTATTATTGGGGGGATTTTTGCATGTGACATTCAGGAGGCTTACTTTTTTTTTTTTTTTTTTTTTTGGGGGGGGGGGGGGTATTTTTAGAATTTTATGATACAGAAAACAACAGAAGAATGAACAAAATAGTCAATGCACCAGTATCGCAAAGGTCATGGGTTCAAATCCTGTTGTAGCCTTGATTTTTTTTTTTTCAGGCTAAAAAATGCAATTGCTTAAATTGCTTACGCACTGCGAGGATCATTTCATTCATTTCATCATTCATATATGCCTTTCATATACATATTCATTATGTTAGAACCCTGCATTCTTACCTGGCCTGGGGAAATCTCATGGCCAAATACATCATAGAGTAAGCTATTATCCAACATCACGGGGTGATTTGCCAGTTGATACTGAATGGTATCAAGGTTCTGTGAAATGTATTCCACTTGATCACCAATGTAATTCCTGAAACGGTAAAATATAAAAATATATGACAGGGAAAGGATAGATTAATCTTTCTAAATCTGGACAGTCAAAAAGGGTTTGTAACCCCTTAACCATTTCAGTTATATCTCCTTACAACAACAACACAACAACAAGAGGAATATTACTGTCTTGTTTTACTACCACATTCTGAAAACCAGCCACCAAAGAAATATACAAAACACAGTGAGAAGAATTAACAGATTGACGTCGGGACTGAAAGGATTATTTTAAAGCTTTCAACAGGAAAGAAAAGCCTTCTACTACAAACTCAGTGACAACAACAGTTTTGGTTTTCTAAACCCACAAAATGTTCAGTAAACTTCGAAATGAATGGGTTTCAAAGTATGGTATGTAAGTGAGGCAGTCTTGACATAGATAGATGTACCAATGACAGAAAAAGATAAACAATAAAAACATCTGGGAGAAAGAGCAACTGCAAAAATTCAATGCACTAAACCCAGGGCAAACAATGCTATTGAAATTTGATGCTTATTATTTAAGACATTCAGAGCTCACTATATATACATGTACATGTACACCTAATTATTAAAGAAAAGTCGACTCTGTGAAAAGTATAAAACACAAACAGTAAGACCAAATGGGATTTGGGTAGACAGCATTGGAAAGCTGAGCAACATTCTTTTTATTAAAAATCAAGATATTTTCTTCTTTTGGAGCTTTAAGAGCATGATTTATGCAACCTGTCTTGTTATAATTTTCACTCTATCACAGAGGACAGAGGGTGATTAATTTTTTCCTATTTCCCAGTAAACATTTGGGTCACACTGTTCAGGGTTTATGCTTTCCATGGTTCAACCTTTCTCCAATCTTAGGTGTATCTTAATTATCAACCAAAAGTACCTTAAATGGTATTTAAAATATTAAAATAAATATTGATGCATGAAAGTAAATTTTAAGTTCACGACTGTACCTCGCTGAACTGATTATCACTTCCTGAAAAAGCCTCTGCATTAAACAGATGATTTCTAAATTGCCTAAAACAAAGAATTTCCAATATGCCTGACAACAATAAAAGCCTCGGCTACTATATTTTAAATACCCTAAGACACTTTCAGTCTGAACAAAGTTCCCAAATCTTTGCATATGACCATGGAATCCTGATAACTCAAGCCTCCAAGGAAAACAAAAATCGGTTTGAGAAATTGGAAGCTCAAGAAACTGGGAGTTAAATTTTCAGTGTTTGACTGGTTGAAGTAGAATCAAGGGAAAATGACTTCGAAACTGACAGTTCTGGACTTCAAGAAATAAGGATTCCACGGCATATGAAAATCACGGAGACTCTGGGTATCTGCCTACAATGCCACTTATTGAATCATTTATCATCATGACCTTATTCTGGTAATGATAAATAATTACAACATTGGTTTGCGTGACATTACCTTCCTAATATATCATCCTCATTAGGGTCTTTCTCTACGATACCAGGGTTTAAGCTGATAGGACAGAAATTAAAATGTGATGAGATAGATGATGAAAAAAAAAAGAGATAGATGATGAGCAATGCAAAAGAAAAGTCACATTGATTCATGTTGAAGTCATGTTGATTCTTGATGTCACACATGGCAAGAAGTTAACTCAAATCAAAGACGAAAGTTGAGATAAAAGAAAATGACATGATTCATGTTTGTATGTCATGCTGCTCCTAAATGTGTCAAAAAATGGCAAGAGTTTCACCTCATGTAAGTCAAAGCTCTTAAGAAGTGCTAATAATTCATCATATTTCCAGTAATTTTTAATGTTTCAATTTCAATCATGCTGTTTCTTAATAGACAACTCTAGTCCTGACAAAAATCCTTTAGTCATCTTCAGTGTAATGCAATGATCAAAAAATTATTTTTCAACTGTCCACAAAACATTTTAATGTCTCTTCCTCTTCCTGATATAACCTAAACGATAACTCACTGCACTCCCTATGGGGCCATTGACGTGAATTATTTATCATTACGGCAATAAACGCACCATAATAATAAATAACTTTTCAACGGATCACACCATGACACTACCTCTCTAAGGTATCTTCCTGAGACAGGCCCCGCGTCAAAGGAACATTTCTTAAATTAGGATGCTCATCGTACTGTTGAGGCTCCATGATGTGTGTCGGATGCACAACAGATGTCGGGGTCTGCTCCTCAGGGAAAGTGACCACGCCCATTGATGGCTGTGCATGTAACACTGAGGCTTGTGGGTAAGATGGAGCTGGAAAGAACAAAAAACAAAAATTTAATAAGTACTAAATGAAAATGAGTTTTATGAGTTTTTAGGTACACTGTAATGATTCATGTTAATAAAGTGCACATCTAGTTACCTACTTTGATCATGAGGACTTGAAAAAAATTTGAATTCTAGCTTGCCCTTCAAACAAGAAGCTCTCAAATTTTGCTTGCCCAGGGCAGTTGTTTTTTATCAGCAGGTATATTTTGCAGGTTGCAGGTTGAAAAGTCAAACAAACCCCAATATAAAGGCTAACCACAAGGCAGCAGTCTTAGCTAATGTAGGCTAACCAGAATGTTGACAATAATTTGAACATTGAAAATAAACAGTAATGACTATGACATGAAATATTATTCCCTTTAACCAACATATAAATTCTATGTTCCCTTTGAGGGTGTGGTGTGGACTTGTATTCAGGTGCCTGCATGCAAGACGTCTTCTTATTCAAGGATACCCCTTACCAGCTGATGTCGACACAGGGCTGGACACAGTAGGCTGTGACGATGGAACTGAGTCCTCTGGAAATCTTATGACTGGTCTAGCATGTGAGAGTGTGTCGTCATCTGGTAAAGCAGTTATTAGAGGCCCACTTGTGGCTGAAAAAAGGCAAAAAATTGGAACAGGTCATTTCTTTGCTGTGCTAAACCCACCAACAATAGCTCTTACTATTTAACAATTAGATTATGAGCTCGAGATTTCTATGAGGTGATAGTTGATGAGGCCTCAGGCCGAATCAACTATCACCTCATAGAAATTGAGAGCGAATAATCTAATTGTTTTTAGTAGAATTCTAACTGAAATAAACGCAAATAATGGTTTCTAATTATTTTTCTACGCATTACCGAACTATTAAACGCTTTAACAAAATCGCACGCATTGAATTGTCCTTGGTAAATTTGCAGTTGTTTACGCGCGTGCACCCGTTTTTCAATAATTTCAAGCAGCCTTTTAAAGTCAAGAAACCGCTAATGTCCTTCTTTTAGTCTTCTCGGGAATTTTTTTATCCATTTACATCTAAACTTCCTTCCAAAACTTCGGAAAAACGATAAAAACGTCGCATTTTGTGGACGACCTTCGGCAACTGCACACTAATGGCTGACAGTGTTCAATAGCTCAGCCAATCACATTGCAGCATTTGCATTAGTGTACTAGTAGAATTCTACTAATGTATAATATATGAGTTACATTGTTGATTAGAAGGATGTAAGTGTTCTTCTTTTTTCTGTTTCATCAACACGATACTTTTTATTTACACATGGTTGAAACCTGCAAAAAGCTTGCAAGGGCAAGATAATGTTTTCATGGAAAGGCTTCTGTGCTGTACATGTAAGCAGTGATAAACCTGAAACTCTGTGTATGTATATGTATATGTACATATACATCTTAGAATCTATTTGAATTATTTTAGTTTCTGCAAGTCTCTAGCAACTTTTAAAATCAACTAATATAAACATATTGGTTGTCAACCAAATATTTTGATTATTATTGAGTAAATACAGGAAGCATTAACTAGTCTGCAACACATCCTTTACATCATTAAAGATTGATGTGCAGCCAGGATGAGACAAAATAAAAACTACAATGATTTTTTTTAGGGGAACGGGACGGCTGTACACAGGCTATGAAAAGGTTCACAGGCTTAAAATATTTAAAAGAATATGAGCTTTAAGGACAGCTGAAAGCTCATAGTCTTTTTAATATTTAAGCCAGTGAACATTTTTATCACAGCTTTTATTATCCTACAGTATATATTGCTTAAGGTTTAACTTACAAGGAATGCTTGATGAAGGAGCATTTGATATATCAGAGATTGTCAGGGTCTGTGTGCTTGGCTGCAAAGAACAAAATAAAAACATCAATAAACAGTAATTAAAATGCTCTTCTTGTTACTCGACAATGAGTAGCATGCGGTACAGGTGTTTTTATTTATTTTTTTATTTTATTTGGGGGGGGGCACTTGAATTCAAAAATTGACTGTCATATAGAATGGGAACAGGACAGCAAAGAAAGAAAAAAAAGCAAAAAGCCTTCCTGCAAAGGCTACAAAATCAGCAAACACCCCCTAATTTGTTGCACTTGTCAGCTTTTCCAAACATGAATGCATGCAGATGGCTTGACGTGCAGAAATTTGGTGTGAGCGAGTCACAAACAGTTTCGGTTTTACTTCTGATTGGCTGCAAAAGTGGTGTAACTTTTTTAAACCAATCACTCAGCATAGTGATGCGAATGCAAAGCAAACACAAAATATTTTTGACACTCCAGTGAAAACTGCCATAACTGGCATGTATGAAATGGCATGCCTTGAACATACATTTATCATCACCAAGCAACCCTCAAAGTTTATTTTTTTTCCTTAGTGGCCATTTGGCCACCGACTGCTCAAGTTTGGTCGCCAGTGGAAACTTTTAGTCGCTAAATTTAGCTCACGTCTTCAATCATTATTCTCAATTTTATTCGCCAGGCTGGCGACTACGGTTCCAATTTAGTCGCCAACTCCAAAATTTTAGTCATCATGGCGACTAAAATTGTCTTAACTTGGAGGGTTGCCAAGGAAACCACTCACTCTCTGAGCAGTATAGCTTGGCGGAGGCTGCCCACTGCTGGGACCGGACCCATCCCTGTATTCATAGCGTCCACGCTTGGAAGAAGAAGATTCCTCCTCTGTACTGTCTTGAAGCATCAATCTACAAACACGACAAGTTTTAATAAAAGACACATCACTTGCAGTTCAAGGAAATAAAACATTTCGCTTGGATTCTAAACATTTCCTGGATTGAAAAAATCTGATAAGCTGAAGTTTGTCTGACATTTGCCAAGGCTCACCTATAAATGATAACAAAGATTTCCAATGATCAATTCTATATAGTTTGTGATATGTGGCCTTACCAAATTTTGAAATACATGAATACATGAACAGATTTGTACATTGAACAATATACTGAAACGTTCAAAAAGAAAAAAGGACGATCTGAAAGTAGCGATAAAATTTCACAGTTGTTAGCAACTCGGAAAGTAGCGACCTGAAATGTAACTCGATTTATTATTCAGAAACCTTACCATCTGTTGCATCTATGTGAACTTGTGATGAAAAACCATGTTCTAACTGGGTATCAGACATTGCATGTTTGATTGCTAAACTTCAAAGTTTGAAGGGATGCTTGATGCAAAAGGAAATTCTCCCAACTAGTTAATACTACATGGAATGTATGGGGACAGGCAAGGAGAATATTCATTAAATTGACAACAGATTTTAAACTCACCGTTTTCTGTTCATGAGCTTATCATTTTGATAAATCAAGCGCATTAGATACTGGAACAGCTGCAACAGAAAATGCAACACAGTTAAAACTTTACATTGCTATATTGGAAAGCAAACTGTTTCTAAAATCAAGTGGAAAAAACTTCAATTCCTACATGACTATGTGCTCTGACAAAGTTAAGAGTCAATATTTTTTGTTCCAAGATGATGGCTCCATATGGCTGATACCAGTCAGGGCAGAATTCTCTTAGCTTTGCTCCAAATTAATCTTGTCTAAGTAATTCCTCCATTAATAATATTCACCTTGTTCACAATCTGCTGTTGCCTTTGATGTTTTTGCCGCAGCTCTACCAGTTCATTCCACAAGGTTACATTTTCCCTGAAAAGGAGACCAACATTGTCAGACCATCATTAGTCTAATTTCATTGATAGCTCTTCTCTTCAAATCAGGGCATCTGATAGGGTGCGGAAAAAAATAACAAATTGTGCGGAAATTTTCAGGAACATTATGCGGAAGAAAGTGTTGATTATGTGGAAAACACGTCGGATTATGCGGAAAATTTTCGGCTCGCTTCGCTCGCCAAAAATCACATCTTTTCATGTACCCAAAATCGAGCCACCCCCGAAGGCGAGAGTCTGCTCGCAGGCTCATTTTAAACAAAAAAATATATATTAGTATTTGGGCTTTTCCAGTTATTTTCATTTGTATTTGGCATGTTATGAAATTATCTTATCAATTATGTGATGTTCAATGAAAATAACACAACCGTTATTTTGTTGGCTGAAGTTGATTTTCTTCTTATGCATAAACAATACAATTCAAGGTGCTACATGATCTACTACAACATTGCACGTTGAACAAAATAACAATCCATTATATACATAGAAAACTCCAGGATACTGGTTCACTCAATCCTTTGCTGCTATAATAGACTTCCAACAAAGTCCTTCGTCTTTCATTATGGCACGTCGCCCACAGGCCACTTTGCGGCCTCAAGCTCGCTTCACTTAATTCGTCGCTCATCTAGCCCGTGAGGCCAACTTGTGGCAAGTGTACAGCGAAGAGGGGATCCTTCTTCTTGGTCTCTTTGATGACAAATTTATCCATATACTGTAGGTAACCACAGAAGAATTTTCGATAGAACAAACGAGCGAAAGAAGACAACTGGTGTCCAGGCCCATCACGAAAAGACGCGTGGAACGCCTGGAGGTTAAAAATTGCTCACGATCGAAGCGCCGAGTTTTCGTCGCTATTTTAGGAGAAAAACTGTGCCAAAATAATCAATTTCTTCGAAATTTATGTTTGTGAGGATGGTAAACAGCTGCTTAATCATTAATATGAAACAAATTTCTCTGTTTTATGCGGAAAATGTTCTCAAGATGCGGAAGATGCGGAAGTAAACGAATTATGCGGATCCGCACCACCGCATCCTGTCAGATGCCCTGTCAAATGTAAGGTTAAACAAGGAGGCTGCCCCTGCGTCATGTGAATGTGATGACTGCTGACCTGAGCTTATCCCAGTTTCTGTAGCAGGAAGCAACTACAAGTATTTAAACTCTTGCAAGCTAGTTTGTCGTAGGGTTATCCCAAGCCTTAAATTCACAGGTACCTATTTAAAAATACACCTGGTACATGTAGAGAGGCACTATGAGAGTAAAGTACCTTTTCCAAGAATGCAACGCAGTGACCCCAACCACGGCTTGAACATGGACAGCTCGATCAGAAGTCAAGCACACTTACCGCTAGGCCACCTGCCTCCCGAGGTTTACTTTCTCTAAATTACATTTAAAGTGGTGAATTGTGTTGTTAGTCATGCTTATTAATCAGCCTGTACATTGGATTGGCAAGCACAGAACACAGTAAATGGTGAACAGTTTGATGCAAACCTCTTAATCTGCTCAAGCTTTATGGTCATCTCATCCTGCCTTCCCTTCATGTCCTGTACATCATTCAACACTTTAGATACATCTTCATTTTTCATTTTCTTTTCTTCTGGTGTTGCCTAACCAAAAACAACCAAATAAAAAAATATCAATAAAAAAGACGTACATGTACACTTACTTGTGCACTGCAATACACTGTGACAACAAAGCTTGTTAGAGTTACGAAGTCCTAGAATTAATTGATTGCTTATATTTTCCATGAACCCTAATTCCCACACCTTCCCTACTCCCTCAATGTTACCCTCTACATGTAGAATGATTAAACTTGTCCCAGCTTACTCAAGTGTATATAATTTTGTATACAATTTATACTTTTTTAGATTTGAAATTTGTAAATTCTATTCCTGTGATTCTTTATTGACTTTTTTTGATGCTTTTTATACTGGTCACCGATTAATACCAGTCAATCTATATCTGGATCGACTGACCGGTTTTTTACCAGGATAAATAAAGTTATTATTATTATTATTATTATTATTACTATTATTATTATTATTATTATTATTATTATTATTAATGAACACATGATTTAAGGAAGTATCAGCAAAAAGAAAATAATTGTCTCAATATTTTGAGACAATGTTAACTACAAAGCAGAATTTCTTCGTTGTACATTATAATGCTCCCTTCAATATTAATTATTTTAAGATTACAAAATACAGAATAATGTTTATGACTCTTTATTCTGACAATTATTATTTTCTATCATAATGTTTTTGTAATCTGAGCCTGACTTTAAAAATGTAAGCCCTAAATTTTCAAGTTTGTTCCTATATAATTTCAGATCTTTTTTCCTTGTCATTGCTAATCAAATTAAACTGGCTTCCTTGTGGATTGTTGTCATTTTTTAAGTTCTTTTCTCAAAAATTAAACAACAGTTTCAGTTGAGTTAACTTGATTGCAGGTATGTTATTTAAGGTTCTCAAAATCCAGCAAAAGCTAACTAACAGGGTATGTGATCTTTAAAGGATGCACAAACCTTTCTCTTGACATTCTCCAGCAATTCAGGATGATACTTGTTGAAATTTCCATTAAAAAATTCCCACTCATCTTTCTCCGACCGCAGACCTCCCTGTTCAGCACCAATCACCTTGCGGAAGCCATCTGAAAGCATTTAAAAAGAACAATACAGCTCTTAGATGCAGTCTGGAGTGACTCTAATACAATCCCACAGCTTGTATAATTTATTAACCTTTGTCTAATGGGCAGAAAAAATCATTTTGCAACCAAATCATCATGGTTTTCAATTAATACATTCCTGTTAACTACAAATTTACACATGCACTTGCATTTCTAGAAGTTTAACTGAGTTCGGAGATGAATAATTTGTTTCTCCAGTTACTGGGATGTATTCGTTTTTATCAAAAGTAATATGATAATCACAATTTTAAACTTGCCTGAAATAAAAAAAATTAGGGTGCATGCAAAGTCTACTTTGCGATTGTTGTTTCGCTTGACCTCATATGAGAGTCTCTATGCACCCCCGCTGAGTTTAATTTGTTGAACTAACAGTGAAATTGAGACTTACGTCATTCAGTTTTATTTGCTCGTTGTTGTGATCACACAAGTAATTTTAATCTGACTAATGAATTCTATTTCGCTGCAACTTTCAACTTCTAATGTTCTGTAAGAAGGACAGCCAGCTATCCTCAGGCTGATCAATGATCAATATTTTGTTTGTAACTTCAGCATGATTAAAATCCACTTTATAGTTTGTCAACTGGTGTACAAAATACTTGTAACTTGAACATCCATCAGAAGAAATTTAATAGTTTGAAGCTAGAACATTTTATCACTCACATGACAACTTCAAGCTTGGTACATTTGATGCAAAAATTAAGGAAAACAAAGGAGACTATTTCAGTAGTAGTTTTATTGTAAGTATCATTTTTTTGTTGTCGTTATATTAGAACTGCCAATGCCTCGATCCAATATAGCAAAAAATATTTTGACAACGGCTCCCCTCCCCCCACCCACTCAAACAGGGGCAGCATCAGATTTGCTCAATGCACATGATCAATTTTACTTAACTTACAACTGATGGTATCTTTTGAAAGAGTTAACATTGTTATTTCAAATAAATATTTCACTGATGCAGATGCGATTTACGAGACTCTTTTCGAAAGCACGTCCACAAAGCAATTCATCGAACTCCATCAGATGAGATAAATCGACCAGAAAACAGAACGTTTACTCGCCCACGACATTCCCGGTTCAAAAGACTGCAGTCCAAGTTGAAGAGAAAATGCCACATTGCACAAATTCTTAGGCCAGAAAGTAATAGATCAAATTCTTGAAAACAAAATCAAATAATTGTTTGATGTTCTCAAAATATTGAAGTGAAATTGATATGAAATCGATTAATGCAGCTGTGCTTGTCACGAGCGGATGCCAAACGAATATATACTCATGTACTAACACAGGAAAATATCGCAAACCCACAAGTCCGCCGGCTTGTTTTAATAATATACTTACACATATTCAGCTGACGAACGAAGCTTGCAAAGTTGTTGTGTTTGAAATACTTGGGAAGAATTTCGCGTGCAAACGTAGCTTGGTCGTGAACCAAGAATCCGGTTCCATTCTACAGGAAAAAAATCGAAACGTTGCAATCACCGCTTAAAGCTGCTGATGACACGGGAAATTATTAAAAATATACTCGTAGGAAAGACAAAGGGTAGATCTACGTGGTTCACAAGTATAAAAATTCCTTAGGGCACCATAAAAAACGAAAACAGCACAGTTTTAACACCTTGTTCCATGAAATGTGTTCTTCGTATTGTGGATCTTCGACCAGCTTCCACAGTTTCACCAAAAAAGCTGGGACGTTAGATGGAATTCCGCTCGAATCTCCGTCTCCCGTCTTCATCGGCATTCTTTTCAAAATCACCCCTAAACAAAACAGCTTTCTCGCCGGTATGCGTGGAGGAAAATAGGTGCGTAAGTTACCCAAGCGGTTCACAAATCGGCCATATTTTTCCGTCTCCCCGCGCGCAGGCTTTTATATCCCTTGAGACGTCGGGCGCGTCGGGGTCTGGGTCCTGGGCGTCGGTGACCTTGAAGTGGTAAACAAGTTTTACTCTTACCTACGTGAATTGTTTATTGATTTTCTATATTTAGCATATTGAAATTTTTGGCTGCATACCGCCTGGAGGTGTTTTCAGACGAAGGCTCTCAAGTCGTCAGGTGGTGACCTAGGCGGGTGCCTTACAGACGTCATTGGGGCTGGTTGTCATGAGAACAAGGGGGCAAAATAATCAATCGTGCCGGCTCGAGAATGTTCTACACGCTCCTCGGCCCACGTTCCACATTCGAATGTTCCAGAAAACCGTATCTGAATCTGCATAAATTTTGGAAGAATTCAGCAGGTTCTTGATGATTTGAGGTCAGAAAATAATTTTATTTTTCAGTAAAAAGGGAAAAAGTCACAATTTAACTCGAGAATGTAGCTTGGAAATAAAAGCAATTTAGTGCAAGTACACGAACTTTTTTATTTCTCAATTAAACATTTTCTTATCTGGTCTAGATCAAAATCAAGAGTTGTTTTTAAAAATGTCAGGCAAGAAGCCTTCCCAGAGTATTTGTTCTAGAATTAGGGCGTCTACTTCCCTAAAGTCGATAAAAAGTTATTCAAATAAAAAAGGTTCCTTGCTGTTTTGGAAAAAAATATATTTGTTCAAGTTTTTGATGCATGTATTTGATATAAATGGATTAGTTCAAAGGAGATTATGGAGTTTTACTAAGCCTAAAAGTTAAAAAGTTGAAAGTTTGTCATCATTTTCTAGTCCTATCCTAGAAAACGCCTAATTCGATAAAATCAAACACTTCTTCAAAACTGTGTTTCTATCATGATATTCTACAAATATTCATTTGCTCTTACCGGAAGTGAAATAAACACCACTATATAATTGCTTACTTGGGAAGTCACGCAAACCACCTGTTCTGGAACATTCGCCGCTGCCTTTGACGCGTGTTGTCAATATCAGAACATTCTAGAACTTTTGTGGCGCTCGAATCGTCCGGAATCTACGTCATACTATTGGCAAGGATCAGCATGGAGTAGTTAAGTGTAGTTTAATACGTAATTGTGTGTTTTGTTGATATCAAAAGCACTTTTCATATATATAAAAACAAAGCAGTGAAAATATGTCGTGAGCTACAAAGGCCTTTGTGAGCTACGAACAAATACATACTTGAACATGGATTTGCAATAATCGGTCCTTTCTTTAAATTTATACTCCTTTCATCAAGGCGTACTCATTTAAAATATATAAAAGAATGGATGCGTTCTGGAATCAAACACAGTTTAGTCAACCTTTTCTCATACATTTTAGTGACATTTCGCGACAGTTACAGTCGAACCGCTCAAGTTTTAAAATCGTCAGTTTTATAATTTTAATATAGACCAAAGTATCTTTGGAAAAATAAAAACGCTTGTCTCTGAAAATTATATCTGATCAGTTTCATTTATAATTTTGCTATTGTGGATGTTACAAAATTCATATTTTACAGAAAAGTATAATTGACATAGGATTTCCATGAAACGCTACTTCGCGCCAAGTTTTCAAAATGGCGGACAGAAAAAAGTAAACAACATCGTAAACTGAACTAGTAAACATTTTACGTCAGTAATATTCGAGAAATGCTACAGAATTTATATTACATTAGTCATACTCTATTTTACAACCTTTGAAAATAAATCAGTGATGATACGGCTCAAAAATGCCACACGTAAATTGAACTTGCTGCTAGAAGATTCTGTGTTGTTACCATCTCTAGGCAGGGCACGTCTACCACGTTGAACGGAAAGCGTCACAACACGGGCATCGCTCGACGCTTTAGCTCCAGTCTTGAAATTGTTTTGGAAAATCTTAGAGTTCCTTTGCATGTATGTATACCCGGTTACTCGCGTCGCAAAAAGTCCAGTGGATAATTCTGTTCTCTTTAGAGGAATTTGACTGTGGGTGTAAAATCGACCCAAAGCGGCACAATGAAGGCTATAGAGGGATGCGGAATCCTGCACACATTGAAATCGGAGATGAGTAGAATGCTTTAATCGCGTGTTTATTTGTGTTTGTGCTAAAATCGTATCGCATAATTTGTCATCGACTGGCGAGGTACACGCAATCGATGCTATTTCGAGGGGCAAGACATGCAACTGGGATTTTATTTTTGAAATCGCAACAAGGTGACGTATTGTTAGCCGGATTAAGTCTGATTTGCCACGTTGCGTTTGTAGATCTATTTAGATCAGAAGCCAGACAGCTAACTTTATCAGATTAGTTACGAGTACAAAATATTAGTAATATTTAATTTGGAAAATCGGTTAGAAATTCACTGCATAGCACGACTCGTTATTTATCCACCGTTCTGCCAATATCTCGTGTGAACACCATGCACTTGTTCACCATCCAAAATCACAAATATACAGTGATATCACTCAAATAAATTCAATTTTGTGTAAAAAGGACCGACAGTTAATACAGTAGAACAGTTAAACTATATCATTTTAGTCTGTCTACTTACATTTATATATTGTTTACTTTTTGTATATGATTTCAAGGCAAGAATACCACTATTTAACTTGATGGTCGCTCAGGATCGAACTAAAGGTAAAGCTCTTGTTTTATTTTTCTTGTAACTCTTTAAATGTTATAGCAAATATACTGAACATAGAAAAGTTAACAGCGATTTTTTTGGAGTCAACTAATTCACCCTTGAGTATAGCCATACACCTGTTTGTAAGTAAGAACTACCTGAACTTTGTAAATACGCGAATCATGATATTGAAGTGAACTGACTCGCTTGTACTATCTACAGACTCCTTTAGAAGGAATTCGGTAGCAGTTGAGAATTAAAATTGTCCTCCTGGGTACATTGGGAAGCGTCGGGAGAAGTTTGACTTTGTTAAGTCGACAAATTGCTATAGGAATCGATCGTTCATCCACTACAGAATATAGGCCTTTTGTCATTTCTCTCAAAATTGTATCGTTCTTGGCTGTTCTCACCCAATAGTCAGGTGTCTTTTCTGATCTCATCCGGTTTTCTTCTCATTTTCGGTTGTCCCTACGTCTTTTTCCTTTTCCTGGCTCCAGCTTCGTGAAGATTTTTGTCCACCGTGTTGTGTAACATTGTTGACCGTTAACATGCAGTTGCGCCCATTTCCGAACAAAATTCATAATGACTAACTCGCGGTGTTTTTTACTTTGATTGTCTTGTTTGAAATCTTTTCCTTATTCCATTACTCTTTATAGAGGCTTGCTAACTTTTTTAAACTTGAACTTTGTAGACATGTGGTGCTCAAGTCATGCGTAATAATGTTTTCGTACAGTCAGATTTTTCAGTGGATCTATTCACGGTGCTTGGCATTGGTGATGTTATCGGTTCAGTAAAGTTCCTGTTTGACCAAACTGTTTGAAAAACTTTTCTGTTAAATCGTCAGGGTTAAAATTCTATTGTTGTAGCTTCTATTTCTTTAAACCCCTCCAATTCCAGTGAGACTGACAGATGTTGCAAGCGCTTTACTAGATACTGTTTGGATTCCGACTCGAGGTTCTCGCCATTTTCCCAATTCTACCTTGCAAATGCGTAGGAAAGATTCGTCCCTTTGTTCTCGCACTTTTTAAAGATTCTTGTGTCGCGCTCTCGTTACAAAACGATGTTGTTGTTTTATTTTCAGGGTGTGCCTATAGTATCGATATCGATATAGTAACTGACTCCGCTCAGTGACCTGCTTGCATGGCGTTTGTCAAGCAAGCAATTTCGTTCCCGCACGTCCAAAACTAAGTATTCAAAAAATCCGTTAGCCGATTCTTTCATATATATTGTTGAAGTGAGCAGAAACTGAAACAAACTGGAACTACTATTATTTGAGCTGTTATAAGGAAGAACACCGCGTTAGAAAGCGCTCGTAAAAAACGATGTACTGACACGCCACGTGTATTGAGCATTTTTCATGTCCTTATCGCCAAAATTTCTATGCAGTTGACAGGTTGAGATATTCCGCAAGAATATCAGTTTGGCTAGCTATGCGAGACAGTGATGTATCCTCTACATCCCATTTAATATAAGCTATTTTATATGTGTATATAAATTGTGTTGTTATATAAGATGTGTATTTTTATCAATGCATCTCGCATTATTTTTCTTTCTTTCAGTGCCAACCATGTAGCACAAATTACAATTAATGTCCAAGATGATTCTAACCGCCAAAGGAATCAGGACCGCTAGCTTGCCAGCAGAACAGCATGCAGTTGTTCCGGGACGCTTTTTAAACGAATGGTAAACCGTTGTTGAATTGTATTAATTCGTGGATAGCTTTCAGAGCTTTCCAACTGAGGACGTTGAAAACGGCCGAGTACAATTTTTGAAGCACAATTTAACTATTCAGCTGGTCAAAATAAAACAATCAATTCTACTCAATGCTGAAAAATTGCTACTTTACGTTTCCACTCATCTGTAAGCGCGACAAACCACAGTCAGTACCACATGAATGTACTCAGTGCAAAATATTAGTTCCGTTTTCATCTGAATTGTCTCACACTAGAGTTGTCTACAAACTTACGTATATAAGAACAGCTAAACTGTACAGCATAATAATATAGTTGTTATTACAGCACCATAGGAAACTTCTAAATACATCTTATTAGAATTTTCACGCACTAGAGATTTATACATTCACTTCAGTAAAGTTAGAATCACGTTGTACAGCATTATAAACGGTAATACAAGAAAGTACCGCTCAATAGCTTTCGTTTAAATGGTCACACACAAGGGTTTTATCCACAGACTAGAGTTAGAACCACCTTGGTCAGCACAATTAACAATACAACATGAAATTACTGCTCAAAAGCTTTCAGTTGAACTGCCACACACACTGAGGTCTTATTCAAAGACTCTTAAAGTTAGAACCACGTTGTACAGCATAATAAACAGCCGCAGATTTGACCACCGTGCAATAGTGGGATTTCATCCACTGTGCTTACTTAGGTGAAAAGTACAAATAAGTCTCTAAAAAATAACCTGCATTGCATGGAATTAAAAACGCTGCCGAGCTTCCTTTGCGAGTTTTCCAGACCATCGAAGTGCAAAATGTACATGAAACCGACTGTTGCTATCAGTTAAAATGGAAAATGTTGGGTTAAATGCCGGTTTGAGCAATTCGGTTGTTAGCTGAATTTTGTAAACAGTTTTAGTCAAGGTGTATAGAGAGTTTATTTCTAAAGTCAGATAATAAAGTTAGTTAAAGTGCACCAAAGTTAAGGTAGGAGATTTTATGTTTAAGACAGAATCCTCCAGGACTTCGACTATTTATTGGACAAAATTATGTACCAAAATTATTTACACCTAATTGCAAACTTTTGTGTTACTGCTTCAAATATCTTATCAAGAGAAATTTTTTCTAACAACACCAAACATCGAAAACAAATTTCGAAGTTCCACTGAATTCCACTGAATCGCTTTAAAGACGATTTTACAAAATGGCTACACGTAAGATTTTGCCGACAGCTTGTGAACTTCGACGAAATTCATTTTCTCAGACTCTAAAGAGAAATCGTCGTACGAAACTTATTTACACCTTACTGCAAACTTTTGTGTTACTGCTCCAAATATCTTATCAAAAGAAATCCTTTGTAACAACAACAAACATCGAAAACAAATTTCGAAGTTCCACTGAATTCCACTGAATCGCTTTAAGGACGATCCAGTTACAAAATGGCTACTCGTGAGATTTTGCCGACAGCTTGTGAACTTCGAAATTCATTTTCTCAGACTCTAAAGAGAAATTGTCGTACCAAGGTTATTTACATCTTACTGCAAACTTTTGTGTTACTGCTCCAAATTTCTTATCAAAAGAAATCGTTTCTAACAACACCAAAGATCGAAAACAAATTTCGAAGTTCCACTGAATTCCACTGAATCGCTTAAAAGACGATTTTACATGCAAAATGGCTACACACGAGAGATTTTACCTACAGCTTGTGAACTATAAAATTCATTTTCTCAGACTCTAACGAGAAATTGTTGTTGGAGTTATCACGGACAATTACTTAGATCTTTACCTTTTATTAAGGGTAGAAAATAACGGAATAGGATTTAAATTATTCTGGTATTGATTTTTGCCTAACTTAAATTAATATTACTCGATTTCCTGATGGATTCCGTCTCAATTCCTCGACCAAGCCATAACTCAGATAGCTACAAAGACATATTTAAGTAAAAATAGGTCCTGTGTACTTTTTCCAAGTGAAGCCCGTAACTGAAAAAATGCTTTTCTGACATTGCAAAATATCTCAACTTTTTTGGAAACTTTTGCCTCTTTTCTACTGAACAGCTGAACTTCTGGACTAAATTTGTACTCTTAACAGTAATATATTGCTTTGGGCCTGCGGCCAGACCATTCCAACATAAACTTATAATAGCTAGATTTTTCTTTCGCTTTGTAGAAGTAAGCCAGTTACAGAGAGCTTCACTTCTTATTTAAAATAGTATAAATAAAAATGAAAGAAATTGAAGCAGGTTAGAGACAATATTTTTAGCCTGTATTTTCTTTAATGATAGTACATATTGTATGAAACTTTATAATATAAACAATGTATAATTCTGCGTCCTAATGTTATCCTAGTTCTAGGAATATTTGTCTGCTCGTTTGTGCCCATTCTTTGTCCTTTATAACGGATCCCTAATAAATAAAATTTACAGTGTATCTGCCTCAGATCTACTTTATTCAACGGCAGTATTAGGCTGGCATGCAATACACACCCATATACTAAATAATAAGTGGAGAGGGAGCGACTGCAGAATCCCGCAACGGCTGGTCACAGTCTAGCTACACTGCATGCGGCCATATATGGGAACAGCAAAACTATTGCAAGACCTTGCAACGAGAACTGGAGAGATAGCGCTACACAATGGAAACGGTTATTCATAACACTCCTACTACAACATCAAAATTTATATATAGCATCCAACATGTCAAAAGAAAATCAAAACTGGATTTCTGCATCTTGTTTTGTCTAAACCATCTGGATCCAAACCGTGACTGTATTCGCATTACAAAATATGTCATACATCAAGCTTTTAGAGGGATGAATGCAACACACATTTCTAGTATGAAATTTTCACTCAGCCACGGTGTTCTGCGAAATGTAAAAAGAATGCTCCAGTCCAACTCTGACAGTCTTGTTCTGGTTAACCAAATTGAAGAACAACCCCACTCCCCCTGTTTCTCTGATTCGATAGGCGGATGGGAAACTAAGTCCGAGCGTTTTTCCACCGAGGATGGCCTGGGCTCTAGCGTAGCTTTTGCCGCGAAAATTTCCAACGAGAAGACGACAAAATGGCGAATGAAACTCTTCGATCTGTATCTAGAAGGCTTGGGATAACGGCAGCAGATGTCTTAAAGAAAGCTGCTGAACTTGAGCGCTTGATGGATGTGCGCGGTTGTTCTCTGACTTTGACTAGCGTGTCTAAATCTGTGATTTGTCTTGAGATTGCTGCGAATAATTCACAAGTCCAGGTGGACAAGGTAAGCTGTAGTGAACATAATACTTGGAAATTCAGCCTGAAGTGATACTCTATTTTTATGATTGCACCTGCCTTATCTAATTTACTGTATGTCTGGGTTCCGATAAAACGGGTAAACTTAGATAAAAAAGCCAATCGATTCGAAAGTAGCCAAATTATGCACCAGTCATTTGAAATCCCCGACCCCCCCCCCCCCCCCCCCCCTCGGGCATAGGCGGGGCATTCACTTTTTTTGCAAGTGAAGGCAAGTGAAGTCCCCGGTCCCCGGGAGAAAAGTGAATGGTGAACTCCCCCGCCCCCACATGATCCACACACATGCTATAAAAAGTAATCTTTTGTAGAAAACTTGTTTTTGCCAAGCGCAACAATGGATGACAAAAAGGGGAGATAAAAACATTGGTAGCCGTGAAATTAACACGTTGATTTCAGAGTAGCTAGCAATACACTTGCAAAGGCCCCTCGATGGACAAGGAAGAAGACGACTATTGCCAAATCAACTTTTTATTTTTAATAAAGGTTATTAAAAACTTCTGTTTTACAACTTGATGTTACAAAATGCAAGATCACAGCAAACTGAAACTCAACAGCAATACAGTCTTCTGAAGTCTGGAATGACTCAAGCATACTTATCAATACCGTATCATTGAAATAAGCCTACCTTTCGTCACCAGACTTTGAATATCTTCTGCCAATATAGCCTTCTTTGAATTCTGGTATGACACTTTACAAAACAATTTTTACTTCGTGCTATTAGGCAGCGAATTGCAGCGAAATACCGCAAAGCAACCGATCGACCGAGCGAGTCAACACAAATAATTCAAACCGCTGAGCATGGAGTGACTGCCCCGCTTATTCCCCGGTCCGGCATATGAAGGCAGTGGTTTCTGGCGCATCCCCCGCCTAACGGGGAACCAAAATGGAGTGAATCTGAAGTGAAAGCCTCGCTTTTACCCCACCTATGCCCGAGGGGGGGGGGGTCGGGGATTTCAAATGACTGGTGTATTAACCAAACCTTCATATCCAAATTTTGCAAGAGCAGCCTGGCTAAACATGGTTGCCACTGTAACATCAAGTCATATGGAAAAAAATTAACACATCAATATGTTTCACTGCTTCTGTCAATAACGTGCAGACTGTTCAATCAACGATTTTTGCTGCCTTAAATCATCATAGGGATCCTCTCAGGAAACGAGTTCCAAAGGTCACATTTTGTTTGTTGTTGTTGTTGTTTTCTTTCAATGCTCCTTGATTATCTTAGTTTTATGACTCATGGCAGTAAACTTGAACTTCAGAACTATTTAATAGACAGTAGAAGTCCAGCTTGTGCATACCGTAAAATTCTGGTTATAAGCCCCGCACTTATAAGCCCCCTCCCTCCCCCGGATATAAGCCCCCCTCTGCTGGATGACAGTACCGAACAGAGCTAAATGCTAAATGTTGCTTTATTTTGACTTTAAACTCAAAAACATACTTCGTCCACACTTCTTTGGCTCGTCTCAAAACATTTTGTTATTCCACTTATAAGCCCCCCTGGATATAAGCCTCTCTGCTTATAAGCCCGCCCAAAACCTCTTACGAAGTTGTATAAGCCCAGGGCTTATATCCCGAATTTTACGGTACCGTTTAGTTGAGGGCAGCACTCTTTGAGATATCACAGCATTTTTAAATGATTGCAAGAGGGAGAGAGCAATGAAATATAGCCTCCTCAAACTGGAAAACATTGTAATCCAAGAGAATAACTGTTACTTCCAAGGCTGATTCAGATTAAAGGGGCAGTATCACGAGAGGTCTTCTAAATTTTTGTGTAAACTATGCTAGAATTATAAAGGTGCACTTACTGATCAACAAAATACCTTTAAATAACAAAAAGGCATAAATTCACTCTCTAAGATATGAACAAACAATAATCAATGGTAATCAATGGTATTTTCTTCCAAGTAACACTCAAACTTGAAAACGTCGGGCCAACGTTTTCAAGTTTTAGACCACTTCTTTCCTACCCGTCTGTAGCCACACCATTGTGCAACAACTGACCAGTACAGGGCATTTAGCAAGGTTAGGCAACCATTAGTGGATTTCCAATTAATAACAACACCTTCTTTAGATTTTGAAGTAGCACTTAATCTTGGTGAGACTGCCCCTTTAAGTTGTACCGTTTTTGTGCTTTGATTAAGTTTTGCATTGTTACGAATGAATGCAGCTCTTATTTGAGGGCAGCACCCTAGAACACATCCAGTGATCATTGTAGTTTACAGTGTTCCATACATTAGTAATGTCAACAGAAAATACATAAAAGTCATCTTTTTTTCCTCTTTATAGAATGTGGCAATTCGTCTTTCTGGAATGACCAAGAAACAATACATCCATGCTTTCAAAACAATAGAGTGTCTATTAGGAAAGCAAAAGGAATTAACCATCAAAGATCTTGCAGTGCAATTTGGTTGTATGGAAGCTTCAAATCTTGCTCAGCAAATCCATCAGAGGTGCAAATGCTGAACTGAATTAATGTTATTTTTCTTACTGTGAAGTTCTATTTAATGAAATGCGAGGGAGCAAACCTTTGGGATTTTCACCCTAAGTGGCTCATAGCTTTCAGTGCTAAAGCATAAAGCGGGTAGGAGTATTGCTACTCTCGTGGATGGTATGCTAGTCAATTTCAGGGTTACCACCCAGTATTCTGTTAGGTTTCCCTAGCATATTCGCTGGTGCCCAGTTATACTGTTGGGTGGAGTTAAGTATCTTAACCAAGAACTCAACACAGTGACTGTGGCCACAGCTCCAACCTGGACCACTAAATCCGCTGTCCAACATACTAACCATTAGTCCACTGCACTTCCCAAAATTAAAATTAACACAACCAAAAAGTGCCAGAATTTGAATCCCCCCAAAAAATAATTTATGACCCTCCCCCTTCCCCAAAAAAGTCTTGATCACCAAATATTGCTACCTGAAATTGAAATCAAATGTGATTCAGAAGTACTCATTGCCTTTTTCCTTGAGTATCCACCCTAACTGGATCAGATCAAGTGACAAACTGATCACTCAAACAATCTTCCCAAACTGTATTTAGTAATTACAGTGTAGGTAGGATCATTTGAGTGGTGAGGATGTCTCTTGAATGTCAGCCAACCTACCTTTCATAATCATCCACCAACTTACTTGCAAGTCTCAAATTTGTGACTGGATTTATCTTGTACACAGCAATGTCTCTTTACGATAAAGGTGTCAGTAATACTGTTATGCCTCACTAAAATGTGCCTTATACAAAATGCTATGGTTGACCATCAAGGAGAGAATCAAAGTGAATGATCTTCAATAATTCAACGGTCTTGCCATTTTGAATTTTTTTCATTACACCATCTTAGAGTTTCAGTTTTTTCAAGGCTTTGAAAGTTTCGCATTCGCAGAAAAGCTGTTAGTCTTCCTTGTCTTTCAAGTCTCAATTTGGCACCCCATCAAGATAAAATAGGTTACCACAAAAATACAGAATATAGAGTGTAATTGATGACCCCTAATTAATTGACAATTATTCCATGAGCCCGCATTGGATACGAGGTGGTAAATAGCCAACGAGGCGCGAAGCGCCGAGTTGGCTATAACCACTCGTATCCAACAAGGGCGAATGGAATAATTGTTTTATTAAATTCTTCTTTAGTATAAATCAACTGGACATTTCATTTTGATGTAAACAAAGTGATAGTATGAGGAGGCGGGAAAATTTGTGGCGCGGTGTTCACTTTTTGAGTTGAATGAAACACGCGAGGAAAGCGAGCGAGAGAGTTTTCTTCTGAAGATTTTCCTCGGAAAATCTCCTCGTAAATCGTCTTTTCATGCTGGAAAATTGTGACAACAATTAAGGTTTACGGGAAGATCAGAAGCAATAGCTTTTCTGGAAATTATACGCCTTGTGCAAGACGAGCGAAGCAAGTGTTTACATGTTGTCCTTGTTTACGGCTCCACGGCTGTCATCAAGACTACTACATTATGCTGAAACGAAATTGCACTCAGATTCGATGAAGTTTATTGAAGTATAAAAGGACAAGATCAAGATTGAAAGGTAACAAACTTAACTGAAGTCCTGAGCCTAATTTTACGTCGAACACTGAATGAAATTGTGTCAGTTTTCTGGTCTTCCCGTAAATTATTTGCTGCTTTTCTTCTTCGTTTAGTCACTCTTGTTGTATATTTACAAGTATTTTCAATTAAACATTTCGCATCAATCCTTTCAGTTTTACGTAGTTGAGTCAACAATGGCATTTTGTGGTATTTGTGTGGTTTTAGGGAAGGCACTGTCGATTATTTCTTGTATAAGCTTATAAACCTCGCCAAATTTGCCATTTTTCTGATGGAACTTTCGCTTCCCGCAGGAAAATTCTTGCCGCACTCGTTTCCCATATAAGGTCAAACGCAGGTATAATGGCTGATAACCGAGATCTAGTGAACCAATCAGAAAGCTAGAATTGCATTATCCGAGGTTGAGAATTTAATAATTAATATTATCTGTGGGAATCTTGCACATTATTTTCATTTTGTTTCTGCACACCTTATTTACACAAAAATTCTGTGCAATAAGGATGTGCGATGCAATACTCAGGAATGGTAAAGTCTGCATACGAGCCTAGTGGCTCATCATGCCGGAGCTTATCCCAGTTTCCATAGCATGAAGCAACTAGGAGTATTTCTACTCTCCCCCAGCCCTGGATGGGATGCTAGTCCCCCAGCAGTAAATTTGCCAGTATCCATTTATACACCTGGGTGGAGAGAGGCACTATGAGAGTAAAGTTTCTTGCCCAAAAACACAACGCAGTGCCCCGGCCAGGGCTTGAACCTGGACCATTCGATCCAGAGTCCATCACACTAACCATTAGGCCACCACACCTCCCATACCCACACTGTAATAACCATTAAATAATTTAAAATCAAGTTTTGAAACATTGTTAATTTTCGACCAGGTATAAACAAGATTTTGTTCAAGAAGTTGAAGACGTCAGTCATCCAATCTTTGTCGCAACTGCACTATACACAGCGTGCAAGTATGTTCCAATATTAATAATTATCATTAATTAATGAATATTAAATCAACATTATTAGTCAATGATGATATCATAGCCAATTCGTTGTCTTATCTAAACAGTATGAACATTCTTTTGATTTTTAAGGTATAAAAAGATTAAAATAGACAAGAGCAAATTATTGAACATGTTGGGCACCAAGAGGTCAACATTTGACAGTCTGCATAAGAAGATGGAGAAAATACCTGACATGTTAGAATCTGGTGAGACACGCTGTTTGTTTTTAATACTAAATATGTTTCATGAATACTGTACATCCACTGCTTTAATGTAATGTCTAATGCTGTTTAGTAGAAACCCAGCAATGTTCTATTGGAAATCCACAAATCCGAATGGTTCTCCCACTGTTTTCTATTCCCTGTTAGAACAACAAAAGAAACAAGAAAAAACGATTCTTGATTTTTGGCTTAAAAAACATAAAAATATTGTGTTTTGGAATGTAATAATAGTTTAGAGTGTCCACTGAAACAATGAGACTACTCACCCTCATTATGTATGAGCAATTGTCAACTCTGCTGTGTCTCATTGACAATTTGCTCATAACAAAATTCTCAGGTTCGTAGCATTGTTAATTGTCAAACATAATCCTAAGAGGTATGGATACTTAGGTACTTACAAAGAGATACCTTTTTATACCTGAAAGGTTCTTTTCAAATTTCCAACAAGCATCTCCATCACTTTTATTGGAAGTCCTTCTCTTGTACTGCTCCCCCCACCTGCAAGGTGAATAGATGATAGCTTGCTTCGGATTTTGACTGTGGGGAAACAAGAAAAAGATCTAAAATTATAAATGAGAAAGGAAACGAGAAAGAGAAGAAAAGAGGACTAGAGAAGAGGATTGCTACCTTCCTTCTTTTTCTTTTTTGTTTTTGTGACCTGGTCATGTTGGTAAAAGAAAACCCAAGCATATAAACTTATTTTGTATTTTTCTTTTTCCTTTTTCTAGCTGCAAGCAACAAAAGGTCAACAAAAAGAGGTTATGGACTTTTAGAGAAAGTAAATGAAATAATTGAAGGTGGGTAACTTAACTCTACAGTGAAAAACCATTAAACCGAGAACGTTATAAATATATTGCTATTAATCCGAAGTGGATCTATAAGAATTAGCCACAACAGTAAAGAGGGTCGTACAGGGGGGGTCTCTGGCACGATTCACGGACGAAAAAAATAACGAATCACGGATATTGAAATTTCATTTTCCCGAATCACGAAAATAAGTACCCTTTTATCCTGTTCTTACGCTACAAATAGTGTTTGAAGAAATCAAAATTGATTAAGAAATTACGAAAATAAGAAAGAAACATTCTCTTTTATCCTGTTCTTACTCTACAAAGAGTGTTTGACGTTACGATAATTATACGGAGATCACATTTGAGGTCTCGCGTCTCAAAATCACGCAAAATAAAGTCAATAAAGTGGTGAAATCACGAATATCGGTTATTAATTCAAGCTCTTCACGTGTCACGCAAAACCTTCTGGTCACGGGTCACGAAGAATAAATTTATTAAATTCACGTTTCACGGAAAATAAAATCAGCTAATCACGCGTCACGAGAATACCCCTGTACGACCCTCAGTAAAGGTAGTCTAACCGGTCTGCTTTTAAAGGCCCTGTTACAAAAGTTAATTTTCTGAGCAAGATATTTTGCAAAACGTCCCTATTGTAACACACCCCGAATTTTTACAAGTCTCGCGACGTTTTCTTTGCAGCAAACATTGTGCTAAGCGGAATCAAGTTTCACTTTTCGTAACGATTGCGACAATGCTGGGACGAATTTTGTAAGCGTTGCCTGGGGTGTTACGCGTTCCTTGTGACTTGAAGCCCCGTCCACACGTATCCGTTTTAGTTTGAAAACGCAACTTTTTTCTTTGCGGATCGGCCTTCCGGCCACACGTGTTCGGTGAAAACGCTGACCGCAAAAGCAACTTCTTCGAAAACGCTCTCCACAAAGGAAGTTTTTAAAAACGCCGTTTTCGTGTTAGCCTGTGGATGGTGAAGATGGAACTTTTTGAAAACGAATGTTTTACTGCCATTTTGTTTTATTATTTTCCTTCACATAAATGTTCAAGCTTGTTATTTCAGAACACAACCTTATCAGTGGGGATTCTTTTACCACCGGGCGTTAAACGGTCCACAAGCAAGACCTCGGAACTGTTTTAAGTTTTTAAAGTACTTGCTGATGCAATTTTGTCCACCAAACATTGATTTCAGACGAAGTGAGGGAGAATTTTAAATGATTCTAGGCCAACCCTTATAAAATAACGTACCCGTTTTCAAGCAGAAACTGAAACGTATGGACGGACGACAATGATTCAAAAACGATACGTGTGGGCGCGAATCTTTTTAAAAATGGGAAAAATAAAATTCCGTTTTCAATTGAAAACGGATACGTGTGTGGGCTTGAAACAACTCGTTCGACGTTTTCTTTCTTTTTTTTGAGAGCTTAGAATTTAACCTGCAAGTATTCTTTTGAGATTTGATTAGTGAATTTACTTGTTGCAGATCAGTCTCTTTCATCTAAGCAACCAAAGGCTGAAGACGAAGAAGGGAGAAATGCCGAGGACAGAGAATATGAGGAGTGGAAGAAAAGAATTCTTGAATCTGCAGCTAAGGCCATGCAGTCTACGGGAAAGAAAAATCAAGAAAAGAGTAATTCATAGTTCAGTATTTTGCAATTTATACATTGTGGTTTTCCAAATCAACTTATGAGCTATTAGTCATGGAGGGACATGTTGTGGAGCGATTTTGCTCTAACTCGTTCAAAAAAATTAATTATTTGGTTCGTATGGTTTTCCTTTACTGCCTTCAACGCTTTTCGCTTTGATCTCTTGGATCCAAAAGGTCGCGAAATTGTCGTAAACCAATCAGAGTAAGGATGCGGCCCTCTCAGCCAATGAGCTTCAACTTGCCTTGGTGTATCTAAATTTTTCCCGCCGTTTCGTTCCTTCGACCACAAGACATAGACATAATCGGACAAGAAGCTGATAAAGGGTAAAAAGAAAACGACCGGAAAAACGTGTGATAAAAATTATTATTATTATTATTATTATTATTATTATTATTATTAAACATTTTTCTATATTTGTGACAATGTTGCTAATTTGAAACGTGGGCTAAAATGTGTACATATGAAAATATTTATGAAATAAAGTCAAGCTGGAAATAACCTCTGGTATAATATATTTCAATAGCCTATTCTCCAAGGTTGAAAGACAGATTCATTTCGTTGTTTTATTGCAATTTGTCAATTTTTCTTTTTCCTTTTCCGTTTCGTAATATGTCTCATGTCCATATGTATATGTTGTGGCATGGCCACAAGGACTTTCGCCGGAGGAGTGGTTTATGGAGACCTTGCCCTTATATTCAATTGTTAATACGCCATAAATTCGAAGAATATGCTCACCGTAAAGTGCCACTCGAATGAGCGGAGGGCAAGCGTGGCGTGGAGAGGGGTTATGCAGAGAATAACGAAGAACACCCGGATCGTCCCATTACAAAGCACACCGGTGCGTGAAGAAGTGCCCAGGGAACTTAGAGCATATTGAGCATCTGAACATCCGACTGCTGAAGCTACCACGGCCTGGCAAATTCATGTTCGGGCCAAAACTGCGTGGAAAATTCTTACCGGTCAACAAAACCAAGCAGCAGGAGAAATATGCCGTCAAGAGAAGATATGTGGTACGTTGTTATGCAAACGAGAACGAAAAAGAGCCAAACGCCCTTGTAATCGCAAATGCATTTTTCTTGGCTAGTTTTAAGGGTCGCGTCTTCGGAAAGCGCCTTTCCTTTGCACGAAAATCAAAAGGACTCCTCAAATTGAACCCATGGCCGGTTATCTTACTGCTGCCGGTATAAGTGCATTTTTTCCAAATAACAGTTTACAAAACAAAACAAAATTTATTGGGTCGCTTTTTTCTACGCTCTACATGCTACATTTTTTCTACGTTGTAGATGGGCGCTAAATCCAGGGTACTGTTCATAGCATGTTTGCCTTAATCCAGTAGTACAGTTTAGCAATGTTAGTGTACACGCCGTAGTACTGGCCAGCGCAACCCCATCCCCAGCTGGTTGTGCCCACGAGATACCAGCGGTCGTCCTTCTCGCAAACAAGGGGACCTGGGTAATAGAAAGAAGAACATGTTGGCGCAAATCTAGTCTAGTCCAGTCTAGTCTAGTCTACTCGTCTCGTCTCGTCTAATCTTACCCAATCTAGTCTAATCTAATCAAATTCAATCCGACCCGATTCCGCGATCTGATCTGATCTGATCTATGCTCCCGCATGCATGCCGCCAGTCAAATGCGTCTGACATCGTAACTTTACGTTTCTTTACCTTTCCTAACACTGCTACAAGTATCCTTTTATATGATATAGTTTGCAGGACTGTTCCACGAAATAGCAATTGTCGAGAAAATTATTCTTAATTTAGGTAGCTTTCTGAGCGATCGTAATCAGCCATTTAACTCCGGGGCGTCCCAGAGATTCGTAAATGACAAACATTTCAGTGGGTGAAACCCTTGCGTGTTCCTATTCAAATGAAAGTCATCGAGCAGTACTTTCTTTGTGATGTTGATTGTTTTTCAAAATGATTTTTCAACGGAAATTTACAGCTTTAGCCTTGGCGCTTTTGGGAGTGAAAGGGTTAAAAAAAACAAATAGCTTCTTGATATATTTTAACTTTGAGCATCACTTTTACCTCCACTGTCCCCCTGACAGGCATCGATTCCTCCTCCTGAGAACCCAGCACAGATCATATTGGACGTTATGAGTTCGGGTCTGTAGTTCTGCTTGCAGTTTGCTTCTGAGATGATGGGAACCTGTGCTTCTCTTAACACAGGAGATGTACTGCCGCCTTGACGGGTGCGGCCCCACCCTGTTATGTAGCATGGTGTCCCTATGCAAAGTAGAAGTGTAAAGTAGTAAAGACTTTTAAGCCAAACTGGCTCATGGCTGACGGCGCTTATCTCTAGTTTCTGTAGTTACAGCGGCTAGGAGTAATGCTACTCCCCCCTGGATGGGATTCTGTCCATCGCAGGTTACTCCCCAGCATTCTATCAGGTTGCCCCAACAATCCGCCGCTACTCAATTATACTCCTGGGTGAAGAGAGGCATTGTTAGAGTACAGTGTCTTGCCCAAGTCCAGACCAGGGCTCGATCCCAGACCGCTTGATCCGCCGCAGGTATCCAGCGCGCTAACCATTAGGCCACCGCGCCTCCCACAAAGTCGAAGTGGAGAAATACATTAATGAGCAACAGAAAGTTCACCAAACAACAGACATTATAGATTTTTTGCATTTTACTTCCGTGCCATTTTTGAATTTACAGTATACTAGTGTGAGCTTGATTATGAAAAGGCAATTATTTTAGTTTCAAACCAATTAACTAATGTACGCACGACTAGATTTGCCTGGATTGTCGTTTAAAAAAACCTCCGCCGTGTTGTGTGGGCATTTTTTTTTCCACCAATGAACGCTAATATGTACCGGAATAAGAACTTGTCTGAAACTTATAGCCAACCATTAAACGTCATCAGTAGTTCACCCTGAACCAAATCTTTGGTCGAGGACCAAAGGTTGCGATCTAGCGTGCAGCAATTCGAAGGGAGCGAAATTCGTTGGGAGAAAAAGACAAGAACAGAGTTCTACTTTCTGCAACCGTGCCAGCAACTTGTATCGGAAGAGTTTTGTTAGGAGGTTGTCAACGTACGTACCTGGAGGGAAATCAGCATTAGTGCTTTGCAAGCACACTGGTCCCACGCGACTATTGAATTTGGCGGGAGAGGCAAGCTTGATGACAGCAATGTCACGATCATGAGAAACCGCTACGCCGTATGAGCTATGTGTGTTGACAGCGGCAATATCAATGTCTTGCTCGTAACCTTCAGTTGTTTCAAAATAGTGCTCTCCAAGGCGAACCTGTAATAATAGCATCGACAGATTTTATCAGTCCAATACCTGAATTGTTTCCTTACTCTCGAGGAGGGTACTCCCTGACGGAAAGATTACACGATTATTAACACGTTCTCAAATCGTGAATTTGCTAGCGCGACGTGAAAATAACTAGTAACTCTAACATCATGGGCTGCCTCTTAGTAACACTCTCTCTTTTAAGAATTGAAATTGCATGCACTACCCTTTGTTGGAAAGGAATGGGATAGGACTTGTTTAGCGTGGGGACCTATATTCCAGTCTTCAGCTTAGAATAACCTGATTGACGGTAAAAAAAGAAAAAAGTTGAGCGTTGACGTGACACGTTATTGCTTTATCCAAGCAATAACAGCTACCTAAATTTGAACCTAAATCCTTTCCTCGAGAAGACGGCGTCATGGAACAAACAAATTATCCTAAAAATATGAGAAATGGGTGCTTAATTGAGAGCTTTTAGGACGATCGCGCATACTACGATTTTCAGTTGAGTAAGGCACGGGGGAAGTTTGGTGACGACGTTTTGACGTAAAACCTACGTCGTTACCACGAGTAACCGGCTTAGTATCCATTGGTAACGTATGCGTCACGTGCCATAAACGCCCGCCAAATCATGGAACGGCCGATTTCGACAAGTTACTATTGGAAACCGAGCCAATTGCCCATGGTAACAACGTAGTTTTAAGGTGGCTCGACTGGGTTTTTTAGGGGCAACACCGCTCAAGTTTGAGAACTAACCAGACTGTCATTAACAATGCCATCGAAAAACTATCACCACAGCTGAATTAGGTAAAGATGAAAATTTGTTATGACCAGTGTTATTTTGACATCGGAGTTGTCATAGCAACGTAATGACGTCATCACGTTTATCAATTTCGTTCGTATTGCTCGGCACCAGGAGGTTTTTTCGGAAATCGCTCAAGGGAGCATGTACCTCCTATACCGGCCTCAATGTTGGCAAAGTTTGAACAAATTCTGTGAGAGCGTTATCGAAATTTTTGGGGATGAAGTTTCGAGGGTCATAAATACAGTAAAAAACATACTATTGAGATAATAGGGTAATATCTGAAGAACACGACGCGCTTTGGGAATGCAGTTTCATCTCATAGTAGTTTGATGCCATTTAAAATTGTGTATACAAAATTATGGGGATCGCCACGACCGATTGCGAAAAAAACGGATTTGATGAGCGTGCATTCAGGTGCTCTTGTTGCCACTTTTGTAAATAATTTGGTCTACACCTACAAATGTGATAATTATTTGGAAACCGCTCGATGAATTTTTTTAAAAACTTGTCAATCTCGAGTTTTGTCATCAGTTTATATGGCCTGCAAGTTTCAAGGTCATTGAAAACATGTAAGACAATAAAATCGGGGCTCCAATGTACTACTTTTTTCTCCCAGATTTTGTGTTTACAAGTGAGTGTCCTGATTATTCACGGGCATTGTATTCAACTTTCATTTTCACGTGCACAACTCAACAAAAAATTCATTTGCATTTTATCAGTGAGTTTAGACTTTTTTCCTGATCTGTTGTTCTACACAAAAATAGCTTTTCGTTTCCTGGAGAAAGAGACCCTCGGCATTGCTGTATTACAGTCTAATGGCGTAACAAATATTATTACAGTTTTCAAGTCATATCAGCATGTTTCCCGAACATTTTTAGAAAGCAATTGAGCGTTCTGTTTAATGCAAATGAATTTTTGCTGAGTTGTGCACGTGAAAATGAAAGTTGAATACAATGCCCGTGAATAATGAGGACACTCACTTGTAAACACAAAATCTGGGAGAAAAAAGTAGTACATTGGAGCCCCGATTTTAATGTCTTACATGTTTTCAATGACCTTGAAACTTGCAGGCCATATAAACTGATGACAAAACTCGAGATTGACAAGTTTTTAAAAAAATTCATCGAGCGGTTTCCAAATAATTATCACATTTGTAGGTGTAGACCAAATTATTTACAAAAGTGGCAACAAGAGCACCTGAATGCACGCTCATCAAATCCGTTTTTTTCGCAATCGGTCGTGGCGATCCCCATAATTTTGTATACACAATTTTAAATGGCATCAAACTACTATGAGATGAAACTGCATTCCCAAAGCGCGTCGTGTTCTTCAGATATTACCCTATTATCTCAATAGTATGTTTTTTACTGTATTTATGACCCTCGAAACTTCATCCCCAAAAATTTCGATAACGCTCTCACAGAATTTGTTCAAACTTTGCCAACATTGAGGCAGGTATAGGAGGTACATGCTCCCTTGAGCGATTTCCGAAAAAACCTCCTGGTGCCGAGCAATACGAACGAAATTGATAAACGTGATGACGTCATTACGTTGCTATGACAACCCCGATGTCAAAATAACACTGGTCATAACAAATTTTCATCTTTACCTAATTCAGCTGTGGTGATAGTTTTTCGATGGCATTGTTAATGACAGTCTGGTTAGTTCTCAAACTTGAGCGGTGTTGCCCCTAAAAAACCCAGTCGAGCCACCTTAACGTCAAAACTTTGTCCCCAAACTTCCTTCATGCCTTGCTCAACTGATAATCGTAGTAGATGGTTGGAAGGACATTTGAACATCGATTTTGGATTTTTGGCAAGCCTTGCTAATGTTGCGTGACAAACAGCAAAAGAGGATACAAGGAGAAACGAAAGTGTAACGCAATCAGTGTCGTGACACAGTACGCACCTTGTAGTCCTTGATAAAAGTATCGATTCTGGACGGGATGCAGTGCGCAGCTGTAACAACGTGATATTCGGAAACCAAGGTTCCTCCACAGTCTTGAGACTTGCAAGTCTTGCACATGATAGCAACTTGCCAGGGCCACGCTCCTGGGGTTGCGACTTTTCCCCCTACGATTTGACCGATGCTCAAACCGGGAACTGCGCGGTTAGTCACCTTCGTGCCACAGGAGGCTTCAGGAGGGGGAGTGGTCGTTGGAGGATCTGTCGGAACGTCCCTCTCTAGAGCTGAATAAATAAACGGACATTGCAAAACACTTTAGAATGTTGTGCTATGGATAAGCTCTTGGAGCAGTGCTCTATTGACTGTCGTAATAATAATCTGACCAATCAACAAGCGCATATAACGCATTGAACCACTGCCAAGCGCGCGAAAACATGCAACCGGTGCTAAGCGCGGGAAAGCGCACACAGAGGTGTGAGCTAATTGAAGTCACGTTTGGTTTTGGTTTTGAAGCTCCTGATTGGTTGATTATTAAGAGCACATTTGCTCTGACTGGTTGGAGTACATTACATCCGAGCTTTTAACCAATCACAGACTGCCAGTCAGTCTAAAACCGCTCAAACAGATTAACATATGTCCGTTTAACTCACCCAGCTTGCAAATGAAGGGTAACGGGCGCGTGCATCGACTATCCAGCCAGCTTCCTGTAATGGAACTCATGTAAACACAGTCCTCTTTTAGACCCCAGTTGTTGGGTTCGCCTCTCGACCACTTGGTATACGTCAGGGGACTTCTATCCTCCCATCTTCAGTAAAGAAAAGAAAGAAATTATTAAATGATTCACCTTCGTCGCCCTTTCCTATACTCTGCGAGCAGAGTCTTCTTCGATCTTCCTAGATTAGTCGGGAAGACAATCTAAAGCTTTAAGCAAAACCCTTACCCCTCCAAGGAATGGTCATGTCTTGCTCGAATTTAACATTTACAGCTATCTATTTGCTCAGTTTTTGTAATTTCTCATTATAACCTCGCGTATCTTATATCACCGCTTGTTTACGGGCCAGAGAGAATGATCCTGTCTTCTATACAGGCATTTCCGTTAGTAAACTAGCTTTAATCAGTAGTTATTGCCACTCAAGGTACCCTTTGCCTCGACGTTACGACGTACAAAAGAGCTTGTAGAAAAATTGCTACATGCCCTACCTGTCACACTTATTTAACTGTAGGTTTAGCTCATTCGCTTTCCGCTGACCAGAAACAACGCAGAAACAGAACTGCCCCAAGGAAAAAGGCGCAGAACAATGGACGAAGAAATCAGAAAATGGCCCCGTTTGTCATCATCACCTGACAGGCTGCAGACTGACAGTAATGGGTCCGTCTTGTAGAAGGCTTATGCACCACAGAGCACGAAAAAGATTCATTAAGCACGAGGATTACAAAGACACTATCCTCACTGGGGGCAAACACACACAAAAGCCAAAATAAACCACCATGCGCTATCTCACATTCCCAGCGTGATCCAGGGGAGTGCACGGCATTTCCACAGACCTCACCCTTCTATTTAAGAGCAGTCTGCTTGATAATTCAGCCAGTTCCAGTAAAGTTTAGGTCTCGGTACCCTTGCTAGGAGATTTCGCCCCACCCTCCTTCCCACCGCAATGGAACATTTTCTCTCATAGTCTGCCGACTCGCAAAGCCTCGGGCCGACTCTCCCATATCTTATGCATCTAGCCCATTCATTTTTCTTTGTGTGTGGGTGTACCTGGTGAGAATATATTACTGTACTTACGAGAAATTGTTAATGGCGGAGCGTTTCAATCCGATCCAGAACCCGTAACTGTTTTCAGAATATCGCTTCATTAAAGTCTTTACTACACGTTGCTCTTGAGATGACGTGATGCTCACGAGGCTGGCACGTGATGCTTGACACACCCTGTTCGCGTTACGCCAGGACCTGGCAAACACATCACTGTAGACTTTGTAACAGGCGTTACCCTGCTTTTCCCAACCGCGTGGACACTGGGGTATAGTTACTTGCCCCTTAGCAGTCGATGCTAAGTGAAACATAGAAAATATAACAGACAGTTAAAGATCTTGTGTACTGGCGGAATATTACGTGATGAAGCGAAGATATGAAGTTCATATCCAAAAGAGCGGTTAATTAAGTAAGAATGTAGGAGGCGCATTTTTTGCATGCAAGGCAAAGCAAGTAGACTACGAGCAACCTCCCGTTTCTCTTGGTTCGTCGAACAAGAAGCGAAAAAAAAGAAAGCAATAACCGTTTTTTTTGTTTTTTGCTTCTTGTTTTACACACTACTGGAAAAGAGGAACTGCTCGAAGTCTATAACGTCAGCAAAAAGATGTTGATTTATTAGCTGGTTTTATCACAAATTGAACTATAGTGGACTGATAAGTAATTTGTTACTGGAAAACTAGCTTCGCACTAGCCTCCTACGCAGACGTTCTTTTGGCTAGTCACACAAACTGTGCTCCCCAACGAAGAAAAGATTGGGGAGAAAAGATTGCGTGACGAGCCAAAAGAACGTCTGCGTAGGAGGCTAGCTTCGAACTGGCGACGAGTGTAATAAGGTTGCTTGGTAACCGTGGAAAAAAAGTTATGCGCATAGCGACCTTAAACTCACCGATCTCGCATATGAACTGGTGTGTTGTAGCATAAAGCCCTGTACATGAAGTATCCAACCATCCACCACTATACTTGTACATCTCGGCGCAGTTTTCGTTACCAAACAAGTTGTTAGGCTCGGTGCTGGTCCACTGGGTGTATGTGAGTGGTTCCCCATTATCCCAACGTGAAAATACCCCTGTGGAGTCTCGGCGAAGTCCAATCCAAACCGCGTAATCCCCAGTAAGCTGGGAAGTCATGCTCTTGATAAAGTTATGTTCATTAGCGTCGTTAATGGCGACGAGAAATCCGCCATGTTGTTGACAGCGAGCTTTTGCCGCGTGCCACAAAATTTTTTCGTTGAATGCCTTGTAACAGGATGTGCCAAATTTATTCCAGCCTGACGAGCAGCTAACTTCTATAAAAGATTCAAACTACATGCATGAGTTTACCAAAACTGACACAGACCACTGGAAAGAAGCCCCTCGGCTAGAAGACTGCGTAAAATGTTTGACGCTGGCTTCTTAAAAACGTAAAAGCAACGTTTTTTACGTCAAAACGTGTTTTAGCTGCAATTTTAGTATATTTCGTATAATGAGTAATATGCCTCGAATTGAAGTATTGCGCGCGGTCGCATTTTGGATAACAGGGCTTGTTATGAGGCGCCATTTTGTAACTGGATGTCTTTCCGTCGCTTTCTTTCTCTACCGTGGGGACTTCTTTCGTTTTCTTTTTCGAAGTTAAGGTAAAACGAAGAATAGCAAGGCTGATTGAACAGTTAGGAACTATATATATTTCCAATATTTCGGAAGGCACGGCCTTCCTTCTTCAGGGTGTTACAAAGAATGACTCTAAAAGTTAAACGTTATAAATTTAAAATATAGGAAATACGATATAACAAGCAAATAATGATAACGTACTAAGTGACGCGGCTAAGAGATAAGTAACGGCAGAAAGAAACGTTAAAATTTGAAATTTAAAGATATGGAGAAACGTTACAGTATGAAATGCTGTGAAAAAGCTATAAATGGCACAAAAGGTAGAATGCTGATACTAAAATAACGTACTAAGTTTCATCTTTCTTATTTAAACCTTGAGGTTCAAGAGTTTGACCTCTTTCAATGAGGTATGCTTTTCTTGCCTTACGTACACTCACGATTAGATTGAACGAGTTCAAGAGGAATTAGTTGCATGTCAGTAGAGTTATGATTGTTGCACAAAAAATGTTCTGATACTGTGGTGGGCTTAGAGCTGTTAGTTTGTTTGTCAACAGGTCTGCGATGTTCGTTGAAGCGGTCTTTGAGTCTACGTTTGGTTTCTCCTATGTATTGTTTGTGACAGTTGTTACATTGTACCATGTAAATAACGTTTTTGGAGTTGCAGTAAATGTAATGGTTAATAAGTCTAGTTTCGCCGGTAGAATTAAATGTGTAGTTAGTAAGTCCGTCGTTTATGTAGTTGCATGTAAGGCAGTTTTTTCCGCAACGGAAAGAACCGCGGGGTTGGTTAGTAATGGTGGCTGGTTTACGAAGTTTAGCACTAACTAATAAGTTGCTGAGGTTGTTAGACCGTCGGAAAGCAACAAGAGGTTTAGCTTTGAAAACGTTACTGCAACGGGGAGATGAAGATAAAATGTTGAAGTGTTTGTGAAAAACAGAGGAAATATTGGAAATATATATAATTCCCAACTGTTCAATCAGCCTTGCTATTCTTCGTTTACTATTTTGTTATAGCTGATTACATCTTCTACATTTAGAGGATCCGGTACTTCTATTTCGTCACGGTGGTTCTTGCAAATTTAAATTCGTTAAGGTAAAACACCCGTTCCATGCTGGTCCACTTCTCCGTCTTCTGTTAAATTTTTAAAAGGTTAAAGGGGGCCTTGAAAAAACTGAGTTCGCTAAATAGAATTGGAGGGGTATCGGAGAAGAGTTGCTGTGCGTGTCCGTAACTAAGATTTCACCTTCAATATTTGAAGAAATGATTCTTGTTGTAGCCAGTGGCAAGGGCGTGGTCGGTACAAGGGGCTGGGCTGCAATACATCTGCCAGGGATCAGTCTGATCTCGTCCAGTGCTATATCACTTCTATACCCGCTACCACGGACAGCCTCAAATACAACCTGCATCAGAATGGGACACGTACAGTTTTTACTTACTCACAAATCTCCAGGCAGCAATGGATAAGATTTCACGTGTTAATAAACCATACCATTGCATTCAGGTTAAAGTGTATATGAAATATATTATTTTTTATGGGATCCTGCTGTAAACATCAAAAATGTAAAAATATTTTTTTCGTCGCGTTTTAGCTGTCCAAAACGTCAAATTGCACTTCCGGTTGGGTCAAAGTCAGCACAGGGCAGTCAAAGGACCGGATTTCCATGTTCTCCTCTGTTGTTTTGTTGTTTTATTCTAGACACTCTCTCTTAGTGCAATCCTACAATTCCTTGCATGGACTATTACTTTAATGAAGGTAGCCCCAAGACTTCAATCAGCTTGCTTCTGAAAAATCGGTAGTGAGAGTAATTTGTTCTGTTCAAGGCAAGAGTACACTAACAATGAATCCCGCCAGGGCTCGAACAACGCATCTTGATCCACTGCCAAAAAGGTTAAAAAATACCTCGGCACACACAAACCTGAAATTGTGCTGTTGTCTCTATGTTGATCTGAGTGCCATCCCACGTATCTCCCGTGTCAGCACTGTGTTGCCACATAACTTGCTCCATTGAGCCCACCTTGCCGTAGATCTTCAGACTCCCCATTTGTGCGCCATGCATGTTGTACCTAAACACCAGGCATGTCGTACCAGTCACGCGCGGAGAGAGTAACCGGGCCCGGTCACCAGGCTGCCGGGGATTGGAAGCCTCGGCATAAATGTAATAACCTGGAGGTTAAGGAGTAAAAATGATTATCAGTGGACATCAAAATCTATTTCTTAACAAGGGTGAAAAATGTCTAGAACGATACGGTTTCGTTTTCCTTCGACAGCGCACTGGACAAGCCTAGCTGCGATTCATGTTATACCGTCAAGGACGTCGCACTCATTTATGAAGCTAAAACTTGTTACTTTTTATGGAATAACAATACCTGCTGAAAAATATATGCTGCTTTTGCGTCGTTGTTTCTGATTCAGTGAAAATCCTGAGTTGTAGGAGAGCAGTTTGATTTGTCTACTGGACCCGAAAAAGGCCGAGGAAGGCAACGAAAATTAAATAAAGAGCATTGAATGAAGATCTGCTCGTATCATCATTTCAGGTTTGTGTGTGACCTTTTCAGTGTCTCATCGATCAATTATTTGTCCCAGCCTTCGGAAATAATTGATCTGCTCGCCACTGACAAATCACGATATTCTGCTCAACCCCTACTCGTCCAATAAATAATTTGTCTCCGGAAGTCCGGAGGTCAAAACTCATTACGAGGCAATTCGTACCCAGATCCGCACGGGAAACGGTGGGAAATTCAAAATGGCTTCCAAAATTCAACAGCAGGTTGTCGTGCACTTCAGCGCTGTTTTCGGACTTATTCGTCACACGGAAAACAAAAAGTGAGTGGTAAGTGGTAAATTTAACCAATAATTTAAGTATCTATGACGCTTAACGCCTAAACAATCAAAGATACGTCTGGAATCGGAAGGCAGCGATTGGAATGTGTGATCGAAACACGTGTCTGTCAATTTGAAACGCTATAAAGGAGCGAATTAAAATTATCACGATGCATTAAAGTTGGTATTACTGTCCATGCGTTTCGATCAGTTAAGTGTTTGATCTATTAGTTAAGTGAAATTCTTATGAAATTAAGTTAAGTAGCTATTATTAAAATATGAAGGGGAGGTGAATCAGGTGATCGAGAGGACAGTGTTCTGCAACACCGACCGACTGAGCTGACTTGACATGGTTTGATTTTTGACAAATGTTCAAATGTCGCGCTCGCCTTCTTTAATACTTATATCATGTGCAAAGGAACAGACAAAAAGCTTGCTAAATATCGGCAGTTTCATCTAGTGTCATAATCAGTTATAAACCCGAAGTCGAGTCAGATTAAAATTTGCCACAATGATTTCACATGATGATATGAATGTCTGTAAAAATGTAGCTTTTTGAAATACTCCAGTCGCTGATTGTGAGTGCCGTTTGGAGTTAGCAACCAAGCAGCCCTTTTGACTTTCTCTGTGTATTTAGTGTTCCGGAAGGTTCGCACAAAAGAAACATCGACGGAGAAATTATTGTGGGCCTTGAATCATTTTTCTCTTACCAATTCCGGAGAAGTCGGCAGAGGGTCCCGTGCTGGGGGTGCTGCCCGTGGGTCCCTTGTTGAGAGTCCAGTCGAAATCCTCGCCGTTGTCCTGGGTAAAGCCACACATCGTGTTACTGTCAAAGTTGCAGTACACTGAAACACAAAGTAGAGAAATTTTTGTGTTCAATCTTGAGAGCAATTCATTAACCTACCGAAGGGTTTTCAAGGAGTTTTCGATTAACGTGGACTAGTACTAAAAAAAAGTAACTGCCCCCCCCCCCCCCCCTTCCCCTCCTTCCTCCTATCTGGTGAGCATGCGTCACTAAAGCCTGTTACCATTCGGCGTCGTTATGTAAGAGCCTCCCACAAACGTTTGAATTATCCCAAACTTACTCATTTTTGTAATCAAAATGTAGTATTTTCTATTTAATCTCATTTACAATGTGAAGCAAGGAAATGCGATGTGACGTTGTTATCGTGATGTGGCAACTTGGTAAGCATTTACATTTCCACAAGGTTTATGCTAAAAACCTCCCAACCTTACCCCAGTACGTACCTTCGTTTTGTGCGGGACCGGGAGTAGGTTTAGTGGCAGGAAGGGGAGTGGTGACCACAAATTGGTTACAGTCCCCCGGTGTTAATCTGATTTCGTCCAGCGCGATATCTCCAGTGTATCCCAGGCCTCTCTCAGCTTCAAATACTATCTGAGGTGTTGAGGTAGTGCAAACAAGACAGATGAGAAACTCAAATATGTGCAGTTAATCGACGTTAGAAAGAACAGACGAAAGGAAACATGAACGAAACTCCTTAATAAAATATTGACAGTCAATTATTTTGCCAGCTAAACAGGATCTGATATGCATAACAAACCTTAAAAAGCTGGAGTAGATTGTATAATAAGAGCCTATGTATACTGACTTAAGTAATGACCCCAAACTGTTAAAGGGGCACTGTCACGGCTATTTTTCCTTTTTTGGGGGGTGAAAAGTGTACTAAAACTGAAATAAAATAAATGCTCGCCGCTTTTTCACGTACACAAAATACTCTCAGAAAGTCAAGAGAAGGAAATCTATTGATTTTCTCAAAGGAAGAACAAACCATAGTTACGGGCAAACAAAGGAAAACTTGAAAAAATCAGCCCGATGTTTTCAAGTTGCAGCCATTCGCACCCTGGCGGTCCTCAGCCAAACACTTAATTATAGTCTCAGAGAACTGGTTGCGGGTAGTTTTAAGCGAAACTGTACCAGTATATTTGGGTCACCTGTGATTAGAATGTCTTTTGGCTTTTCAAAGTTATCCTAAAAATTGGAGACAGTGTAGTGTCCCTTTAATGTTTGACTCTTTCTGGCAGAATAAAAGAATGAAAAATACTAAAGCAGTTGGAGGCAAGAGGTAGAGCAACTGCGCAGGCTCAAATTTAAATGAGAGCGCGCCTACTATCACCATCACCGAGCTTGTCGAAGATCTAAATTTTGATTTTACCATAATCTCGATCCCGCTAATAGTATTTAAGAAAATCCCTGCAAAGTTCACCTGGTAAGGCTGAACGCTTCGAATCGTAGCTTTGGTAGAATACCATGTGTTTCCGTGATCACCGCTGTACGATCCTAGCAGAGTAGCTTGTGAGCCCACGAGAACGTACATACGTAACGTTCCCATGCCAGCGCCGTGCATGTGAAAATAGAACTGAAGACAGTAGTCACCAACCAGTTTGGGCGAGAGGAGGTGCGCGCGATCTTTCAATTGACGAGGGAATGACGCCTCAGCGTAGACGTAATAACCTGTATTATGGACGAAAGACAGAAATATTTCAAAGCATCTTACATGAAGCCACTTTTAGTCGAAGTCCTAGGTAAATAGTACTCTAGGCTCGCTGTGGTCCCTCGGAACAGAAATAAGCGGGCAGTGATAGACGTTGTTTGTTTCAAGCTATCGGAAGACCTTTCCTTAGAATCATTTTTTTCTCACATAACATTTCTTGGTTTTACCACAAACAGTCAGAATAACCAGAAATTTTCATGAGTGACGTGACGTTTCTCATTTTCGATACGGTGCGGTCAAACAAAAGAGAGGCAATCCAGGGCATGAACCAATTTCTAGAACTCACCGAACGGTGTTGTATATTTCGTGGTTCAATTTTATCCTTGGTTCAAATTTCATTTTCCTTTGTTTTAAACTCGTTATCATGCATTACCATGCCCCAAAACAAAGGAAAATATAAATTTGAACCAAGGATAAAATTGAACCACAACATATACACACAAACACTATAAACGATGTTAACATAGAGAAGAACTAAAATCCTTTAAGTTTATGATGTTTTGTTGAGAACAGAAGTCTACGCTTTTTACTTACATATTTCAAAAATAATTTTAGCCGGAGGTGAACTTCTATTAACTTAACAATTATGTTACGTAATAATTGCTGCACTTTATTGTCCCAGCTGACTGACGATTTTAATGCAAATTTACTGCTGAACAAGGTATTAAACCGCTCTTGTACAAGAGAATCGTTCAGCCGCTGACCTGTCTTGGAGACATCACTACTCGGCCCAGTATCCGGCGCGCTTGATGTGGTTCCTTTGTTTAATAGCCAGTCGAACTGGTCACCAGTCCCCTGAGTGAATTGACACAAAGACTGGGCATCGAAGTTGCAGTACACTAAGAAATGACCAAGGCTAAAGGTTAGTTTCCGAGTTTTCATGCTCTGGAAATTAGTTTAACCCCCCCCCCCCCCCCCCCCCTGCTCTTTTCTCCGGCCCCAGTTCCCCATATGCGACATTGTAGATATCTTAATCTTAAACTTTCGTCCGCCGCAAAAAAATACGTCCAAGAACACAGCGCACATAAAAAATACTGCTGGGTGAGTAAACACTGATTGAATGTCTAGTTACAATGTTTGGGTGTTTTGTGTCATCCCAATCTCTCTTTATTTAGGTAAGGTAAGGCTGATATCACAGAGACTTCTATTGAAGTCTGGGATTGTTCAGAATAAACTATAATGACCGTCGAAAACCATCAGACTTTTGCGCTTTCGCGTCTATCATGTTAAAATTCTTCGAAGTCCAAAAATGTTCTCTTAATCGGTAGCATGAGTGTTGTAAATGAAATGCGCTTGCTCACCTTCACCGTGACTAGGTGGGATGGGCCTGGTCGTCGGCCTGACTGGTATCGGTGTGGTGACCGGCGGAGCAAGGGTTGTCGACGGGTCTTCACATTTCCCTGGGGTTAGTTTAATCTCGTCTAACGCAATATCACTTCGATAACCACCTCCACGAGTAGCCTCGAATGCAATCTAGCAATGAGAAAAACTATTAGAAAATTGACGTAGTTTATATTTTGAGAGAGGTTTGCCTACGAACGTTGTAGCACTTATTAACGCTTATGAATGCGTTAGCAAAAAATGTTATAGTTGATTTCAAACAACTTTATTCCTGTAATTAGGCTCAACTTTGTGTTAGAGTGGGAGGCGCGGTGGCCTGCGTAATGGTTAGTGCGCTGGACTCCCGATCGGGCGGTCCGGGTTCGAGCCCTGGCATGGGCGGAACGTGTGTTCTTAGGCAAGACACTTTACTTCCATAGTGCCTCTCTCCACCCAGGCGGATAAATGGGTACCGGCGAATTTACTGCTGGAGGTAACCCTGCAATGGATTAGCAGCCCATCCAGGAAGGAGTAGAAATACTCTAAATACTCTAAGTCGTTTCATGCTATGGAAACCAGGATAAGCTCCGGCCTGATGGGCCACTAGGCTCGTTTGCAGACTTTACCTACCTTGTGTTAGAAAGGGTAAAAAAGGGCATGCAGGTTACATAACTGGTGTCAGGTTATTCAGTCTTTTGTTTAGAATGTTTGCGTTGCTGTTGTCGTCGTGTGATTGCCTTCTTTACTAAACCGAGTTCAATCAAGTCTCTCTAAAACGGACATCGTCGGGAACGGCTCCAACTGCCCGTCTTAGAGAGCTGTCCGTCTTAGACGGAGTTCAGTTGCAGTCAGTAACAGTAAAATGACTAAAAAATGGCAAGGACTAGGACCAACACCAGGTGTCTGTCTTAATGTTGTGTCTGAGAGTATACTGTATAAGTTTAATCAACACCGAAAAAAAAACATTTTTTGATCACCTGAAACGGCTCGGGACCTGTTAGTGACGTCTGCGCCATATACCAGCGGTCTCCTTGGTTACCGCTGATGGAAAATACCCCGGTTTTGTCCGAAACTGAATTCTTGTACACCTTCAGAGACCCCATGGAGGTGCCCAGCATGTGGAAATGAAAACGAAGGCAGTAAGGTCCCGTCAGCCGGGGAGACATCAGCACGGCTCTGTCACCTGTTAGACGAGGCTTAGATGTCTCCGCGTAAATGTAAAAGCCTGTGAAAATAATGAAATGGTGCTTTATTTATTTATTTTTTTTTTCTCTTGTCTGTAACGGCCGCTTCGGGGACTAGAAGGTAAAGGCTCCATTGTTTTACTAAACAGACAACCTTGTGTGGAATGACTTAAAACTACAGTTCATCAGTTTTTGTCAAACACAAACTTACGATCTCATACTGGCTCATGCTGGCGAGCGCTTCAGGGTTCTTTTTTTCTAAGGATGGATTAAGCTAACAAATTCTGATCTGTAGTCAGTCGGTTGTTCAATCAAAGGCTCTATGAGTCCACGACGGTTTTTTGAATTGAGCATGATAAGTTTGATCTTGCCTTCTTTGATTGTTGTTAATTTAAGCGTTGCATCAAATTTATTTTCAAATTAGCCTGTGTACAGCCGCCCCCTCCCCTCAAGAAAAATCGGGAAAGGAGCGTCTGTGATTTGCTGTTGATAATCGTGTTACAAGAATAATTTTGCATAAATTATGAAAAACGGTTTACACTGACCAAAATTTCCGTGGCGCACATTCTTATGTCTCAAATTTTAAAAATGGCGGTCGATGCGAGTAATTTACAACGTGCTTTCGAGAGGGTCTGCGACACTTTTAAAATTCCTTCGCTTTACGACGAGCAAAAGGAATGCTTAGAAGCACTTTTCAATGGAAAGGATGTCTATGCAAGTCTTCCAACTGGGTACGGGAAGTCCTTAATCTTCTATGCAGCTCCGATCGTTGTAGCCTGTACACAGGCTAGCGATTACATTAACTTCGCTTTCAATTTTGCTTTGACCGTAACATGAAAACTTAAGACAAATCTGTTGATTTGCTATAGGGCAGAAACAACATAAACCTGATTAAAATAAAATAAAAACAGAATACGGTATGTTCACAATCGATTTTCAAATTATCATCACAAACCTATCAAAACAAAACCATCAGCGCCAAAAGTAGTGGTCTGTCATCGGTCTTTATAAACCGCAACGTCCAACTGAGAGTAGCGTTACATGTAGGTCTGCCAACCATCTGTCAACGGCCTTTTGTTTACAGACGACCAACCCACCAACGCAAGAGTCGTCTTTTTTAACTCCTGTACTCCTTTTTGCATACGCAAAACAGTCGTAAAAATGACAAAACAGTTTCAGCCATTTTGTATAACATTTTGAATTGACCTAATCTCAAACTATAAAAAATGAAATAAAACGTTGAATAATTTCAGTCTCGGGGCACCATTAACCAGACCTAAAACAAAAGCAGCCCTGTTTATCACAAATGTGTTTTTGACAAACAGGTCTTCTAAAGAATCACAAATAAACGTAGAATACAGCGAACCTTTCCCAGACATATCTGTACTCGGCCCAGTCCCTCCGCTTGAAGTGGGACCTCGGTGGATGGTCCAGTCAAAGTCGTCTCCAGTCCCTTGATAGAACTCGCACATCGAGCCGGTGTCAAAACTGCAATACACTGTCGAAAAGTGAAAATGTCAGCAAAGTACGTTGGGCTTTTTAAAATGTGCCTACCTCTGCTACATGGGTGAAACAGTGTCATTTTGACGATAAAGGCAAGAACATGGTAGCCGTCGTCAATTCACCACAAATATCTTGCAAATAACATAGTGGTCGAAAATTGAAAAACCCACTTAGTTTTCGAAGGGGAGGTAAGCTCATACTTTTATACTAACGGGATGGCTAAATCCTTCTCTGACAAGTCAAGTAAGTCAATAGAGAGATTAAGCATGACGTTATACGGCAACGCGAGTGTGCCTTTCCGTTTGTTCCCTTTTTATCGAATTCCAAAATAAATCCCCCAGAAAAAAGGGAAGAAATCACAAGTTCGCGACAAACACAAACGTACTCATTTCTGCGTACAAACGCCAAACAGCAGACAGCAGAAGTGGAATTTTTGCCGTTGGCGGGAAAAATAAACGCCATGCTTAATCCCTCTAATATGTTGCTAACAAAGGAGGCCTTTCAGAAGTTATCTTCTCGTCTTGTGCTCAAACTTTCGTAAGCGTAGTCGTAAATCGGCCGATCTTTCAACCTTTCGCCCGCCTTGGGCAAAGAGAGGCACTGTCAGAGTTAACTCTGGTTCTGAAGTTCGACGCACTTACCATTAAAGCACTACCCATCGATTGTATCGAATTACTTACCGACAGAATTTTTATCTGGTCCCGGATTAACTGGCTCTGCAAGAAGGCAATCACTTCTTAGTTACGTCTGTACTCTTGATGCACTCCGCCCAAAGTGCCGCACACTGCTGGAGCTTCAACACCGCCCCTCCCCTCCCGGAATGAAAAACTAGTCTATCACAGCTGTCTGGTTACTCGATCTGTTCGTCGGTACTCATTCATACTTCTGGGTGGAGAGAGGCACTATGATTGTAAAGTGTCTTGCCCAAGAACACAATGCAGTGCCTCGGCCAGGGCTCGAACCCGGACCGCTTGATCCGGAGTCCAGCGCACTGACCATGAGGCCACCGCGCCTCGCACCTTCTGTTTCATTTTGCCGCATAAAGATAATCATGTTTTGGTATCTACGCTGCTTATTGGTGAATTTTAATGAAGTTTCATTTTCCCTTTACTTTTTAAATCCATCAATCCCCCCGTCGTTTCCTCTCCTTCGTAAAAGGTCTCATAAATTGACAAAAAAATCTCAAATTCCATTGGACATTCTCACGACATTTAAAGACTGGATGAAACCTTACGGAAAAACGGGAGAATAGTGTTTAAACTTTGCATTCAGGCAGCCCCCACCCTCTCCCCCCCCCCCCCCCCCCCCCCACCACGATAAGTATAACTTACTTGTCGGACACTTGTACAACTTGTTTATCTGGCGAATGTCGTTAGCGCTAAACCCATTCCGCTGACCCATTTGATTGGCGCCAGTCTTCAGTCCAACGATGGTTGACCGACCATTGCTACTAAAGGCTTTTGGCCCATAATGCATTATGCTCCCATAGTCGTAAGGTTCGCCAAGATGTTGGATCTCACCATGCCCGAATTTGTCAAAATTTCTTTCTTTGCCTAGTGGAACAAACAAAAACAACCGCGACATCGAAGTGCTATTTCCATCAAGCATTCACCTGGTATTCTCTATTTTCCAATTGCCCATAATACACTTTGTTTGCTCCTCAAATTTTGGGAGGACGCATATTCGCCAAACAATAGTTTATGCAAAATTTGGGGGCAAACAAATGTATCATGGGCAATTGGAAAAAAGAGAATACGGTCACTTCCCAGTTAGGTCGCTCCCAACCAAAGTCAGATCGCACCATCGAAAAAGTCATATCGCTCCCAGGCTAAAGTGACTTTGCTCCATGTTCAGAAAAGTGTAAGAAAAGTACGACCGAGTTCGCTCCAAATAAAACACCTAGAGCATTTCTCGTTCTTTAAGCGTAAGAAAAATGTGACTTGGTTGGGAGCGATATGACTTTGGTTGGGAGCGATCTAACTGGGAGCGATCTGACCATGGAGCGAAGTGACAGACTAGCAGTCAATGCTAAAATACATTATTAATCACAGTCGAAAATAACTTGAAGGAGGATTTCTATTTTGCATTTCCGTGCGCAAAATAGTAATCGTTCTTACTGATTGTTATTATGTTTTCTAAAAAGCATACATCCAAGAACATTTTTTATAATTTGGTTTTACGTAAAGCAATGCCTCATTGATAAATATGACGATTGTTGTCAATTTTCTGTTGGACGATGTGTGAAGAAGTTAGATTCTGATCATACTATTTTCCAACGGAGAGGCTTATATACTCTTCATATACGCTTATATTTAAAAGCAAATTCGTCTTCTTCATTTTCCTACGGGTTTTCCAAAACCCTTGGTCAAAACAGAGGCAAGTCCACGCAAGTTTTGAAAAAAATGAACTTGCGAGAGATAAGCGTTGGATGGTCAGTAGGAATGTGGACGTCGGCTCGTAAGTACACGAAGCTCCCCAAAAAAACATTTCAAACTTCACAGCCAGGTACGTCCTGCACTCGGGAAAACGTGTGCCACATGCAATTAATCAACGGTTTCAGATTGGCTGAAGATAGTATGCTTGTTCTGATTTGTTTGCACACGTTAAATGCTTTGTTTGAACAGTTGGAGAACTCAGCCAGCAAAATCTAAACAAGGGCACACATTCAACATATTCAGTCAGTATGGGTAGTCTGACAGATTTGAAAAGCTAACGTCAAAGCGAATATATTCGCGGACTGTAGGTATAGCCTTTGTATAGGAGGTATGCTATAAGCTAACGGAGGAAAGATGGCGTGCTCTCTCTTACCCACTTCAATGTTCTCGTACAGGACCTTGACGTAACTATCTCTGTCTGTTCGTGACTGCTCGTGGAAGAAGCCAATAGCGTGCGCTAGCTCGTGGATGACAATCCCCTTGTACCAGCAGTAACGGTGAAGATTCACCTTCTGTTCTCCACGTGCTGTGCGACCCACAGATGACGAGCACCTGTCGATCACAACAAACTGTAAGTTGATCAAACTTTCATGTTCTAACGAATCAGTGTAATAGAGGGACGGGAACGGTTTTGAAAGGGAGCGAGGTTGCATGATCAGTCGATGGGAGTAGTCTAAACATAAGCGAGGTGTTTACGAAAGACATGATGACTACGCATTTGATGCAGTGAAGTGATATCTTTTACATCACAAACGTGGCTGCTCATGAGGCTAAACTCGAAATATCAAGCATGTCCTATAATCACCACTTGTTCACGTCGTGAAAGTAAATTGAAGACTCGAACGAGTCGTACGATAAGGTTTACCATTTGTACGATTGGTTCAAATGGTAAATGTAATACTCTTCAGTGAAATGAAGTGAAGTGTCATTTTGCATAAATGATAACCAATTCCACTGCAAGGGACACATTCAATTCGTACGACTCGTGCGACCAAGACTTTTCTTTTGGTGCGACAGATGAAACTGCATCTTATTATACGCCCTTGATCAAGTTACAAAGATGGAGCTAAATTAGACTTTCTAAAAGTCGTTCGCTTCTCGTTTCCGGTTTGGCAGTTCAGTTCGCGCTCTGTTAGCTCGACTTGTAGGCAAGTCTAGAGCTAAATCTGCAATGGTCTGTGGTCAGGCACTATTGAAATTGAACATCAGTTCCACTCCCGATTTGAACAACTTGCGCAATGTTTTCGAATGGTATAAAGAGCACGATATCAGGCGCGCGCACGCCCCGTGTACGGTATCAAGGCGCGACATTGCACGCCCCCCCCCCCCCCCCCCCCCGTGTACTGTATTGATCCGTGTTTGCTTACCCATCACCATAAGTGAACTTGATATAGTTCTTCTGAGTGGTCCTGCCAACAAATTTCACGCAGGTCTGTTTATGATATTCCGCAATGGCGTCAGTGATCGCTTGAACGCCAGCTTTTTCTGCGTATATCGAAAAGTAAAAGCAAACAAAAAGTAAATCAAACTTTTTGTTATATATTTAGTATACGTGGCTGGTAGTTCTCCCTAGTAAGAACTTTTTTTACTCCTTTTTAATCAAATTCAATGATGTATTTTTGTCAATCACGACTTCTGTTTTGACTAACACTGCCTCCTGAGACTCGCGTAATGAGTCTAAGAGTAAGATAGTCGAGACATTCTTGGTAGGGATGTGATATCCCTTACCTTAACTTATCTTATATTAGAGACGATATGCGCCGTTTTAGATTTATTGTTCCAGGCCTACTCACCAATGCTGCTGTCTATGATATAAGGCACGGTATTGCTTGGCCATAGTCCATGCGGGTATGTGATGGCATTGCGGGAGTTTGGGTCTTGCGTTATAAACCGTAGAGTCTCGACGTCCGAGATGATATCACCCATCACTATGGAGCCTGTGTTACCTAAAACTAAAGGTTAGAAAAGTAGGTTCTGTTATAAACAAAAATAAGAAGTAAATCTCAAAAATGTTTTTTTTTTCTAAGATAGTACTGATGTTCCTAGCAAGTGGCCTAGCTCACCAAGAATCTCTCGTAGCTCAGTTGGTTAGAGCGCCTAACCGGTATCTGGGAGATCATGGGTTCGGGAACTCAGATTTTTTCTTTGTCCCACGCTCGTGATAAATGAACATCTCATCTTTATCAATAACAAAGATGTTATAAGAAGCAAATAGAAATTAACTAATACCCCATTCACACCAAAGCTTAAACATGTTTAAATGCTGTTTAGTTAAACACGGTTAAAAATTGTTTTCTTTATGGAAGTTGCTGACTGATGTTTATCGACTTCAAATTTACACAATGAAAGCACAAGTTAGAGCATACTTGAACCCTATGTAAAATTTAGTCTGTCAGTCGTCTGTTGCTGATTTTCATTTTCTTAAACCTGGTTTAACTAAACATGTTTTGTTGGTGTGAATCAGGTATAAGTGGGAGAAGAACAACAAACGTCAAAAATTTAAGTCTATACGAATTACTCAAGTCCGCGAGTCTTCACGGCGGTTGTTTAGTAACGTACGTGCGCTGACGTAAATGTTTTTTAGTTTTCTTGTTATACCATTTCTGATTGACCAATGAGCATTGAAAATTGCTTATTCATGACTCATATACTCCGCACTGATTCGGTCTTGAGTATCGAACGTGATACTCATTCGCTTTGGTTTTGCATTTCTGCGCTTAGTGATTGGTTTAAAAAACTCGCGCCACTTTCTCATACAATCAGAAGTAAAACCAATCGTGACTCGCTCACACATGTTTTCCTGCGCTTCGTGCCGACTACATATATTTGCTTAGAGTTTGATTGGTTCGCTGGATTCTCTGTGCCCTTTCTGATTGGCGAAAGTGACATCTTTGATTTTGGTTTTACGACACTCAATTCAAAAGCTTCAAATAAACTCATTTGTATGAAAACCAAGGAAATTTGGCCACTTTACCTATACTTTCAATTTTTTTCCATGACTTGTTTTCAAATTTTATTGACTAGATATAAAGTTGGAGATATCTTGTAAATGTTCCTGTTTTGGTGATTCTCTTGTGGAATATAAGAGTAATGAGAGAAAATAAGGCTGTTAAATTGAATACAACATATTCCGTTTACTAAGTGCCGCGACCCCAAATAAACGCAGTTTTGAAGTAAACTCCGCGACTACAAGGTTTAGTTTTAAATAAACGCTTCCGGCGTTGAATAAAAAAGGTACGGTTTGCCGAAAACAAGCAGGAACTAACTTGTCAAGAATGAAACTGACATTGACGAAAAATTAAATTACTCTCGAGTCATTTGCCGCCTAGCTTTCCACACAGACGCTCATTTGGCTCGTCGCGTAGGAGGTTGATTGCCACTTAGTCTCTTTACAGAAGATCTAGAATGGTCGTTTACCGGCGCGATAGCATCCTACAAGCGGGGGAGAACAACAAATGTTTCCTGTGTAAATAGTGTCTGATAAAACCTTGGAGTTTCAATCAGCGTATGTGTGTTCAGCCGCGGCTCAGTTTTATCGGTGTTAGCTTTGTTCATTAGATAACGCGAGATCCTGAACTATGGCATAAAAACCTTCTGCAATTATACATTATTTAGTGATGGAAAAAAAATGTAACAGATACCGACGCCAACTCAAAGCAGGATGATGACAGATAACAGATGAATGAGATAAATAAATTTTGATCGTTGAATCATTACTCCATTTCTTGCTCCGTTTTAATGGACAGATTACTTCTTTAAATTTAATTCTGTTTTTTCGTACGAACGAAAGGTTTTTGTCAGGACTTCTGACAATGGTCAAACACGCACAGAAGTTGATATCTACAGGAACTCGGCATCTATTTTACCAGAACAAAACAAGAAATAGTCTTTTTACCGTCACAATCTTACTTTTTTTTTAATATCCATGAATTTCATACTGCGTAAATGAGTAATAACGTACAAACCGACTTCATGCCAGAAATAAAGTTGAATCAAATTTTTGTTATGGTGCTCGGAAACCCACATGTCTGAATCTTGCCAGAATATCTTTTTCTACCAGATTGGACTCTACTAAATATATATCCGTTTGAAAAGGTGGAAATTTTTTCTTCTGTTCCAATCGATACTTTATCATGGTAAGCACAGGTCTTAAGATGCGAAAAAGATATGGAATATTCTCTATTTACCACGTGGGAAATACAATGTCTTGTTACATTACCACACGAGGTAACTTTGTCACGCATGCGCTGACGTACCTGGCGTCAGGTGCTTGTCAGAACAAATAATTAATTATGCAGTTTCAACAAACCGCCATAAATAATGTATTTTTGGTGTACTCACGTGTGAGACGTCCATTCAAACAATCAGCCGGCCAAAAACGTGAAATTAGCATTACTACAAGATACTTCAAACCGACAAAGACTTCGCCGGGAACGAAGCGAATGGAGGAACCTTTACACGAAGATTTCCTCAAGAAAGAAGAAGAGAAGGAGAAATGGGTTGAATACTGGGTCGTTTTGAGGAATTCCGTTTTGTATTTTTACGACGAGAAGACGGACTTGTGGCAAGAATACTGCGACAAAATCGAGATCACGGCGAACGCCCGATGTTCTGTTGTAAGGCGGAAGACGTACAGTCATCGATTTAAACTGGTCACCGAAGAGGGAACGTGGCTTCTAAAATGTCACACGAACCTTCAAAGACATCGCTGGATGCATGCGATCGAGCTGGCGTTGAGGGAAATTTCGTCGACAGTAAATAACCTCGTGCCGGTGGCAGTAACACCGCGTGGATGTTACTACGAGAAAGATTTGTTTGGAAGAAGTCTGCGAAGGGAAATGCGACAACAGGAAGCAGCGCGCGAAAAAAACAACAATACGCTTGAAGAACTGAGTTTGAATTTGGATTTGGAGAAAGGAGCCACCCGTGAAAGGCAGACTTCTAGAAAGAGCTCCAAGTTGAAGAAAGGCGCTCAGAAGGATAAACACTCTTCCGTCGCATTCGAAACACTGCAATGCGATTTTGCTTCAGATCCAAATCTTGGGAGCCCGGTGGAAAATCTCGCTTTTTCTGACGATGAAGTCAGCGTAGATGGAAATACAAAGATGCGAAGCATTCGTTCGGCCCCAATAGCGAAATTAATTCGTGTTGGAAGCGCTAGTAAAACATAATAGCTCCCAGGCGAGTAAATTTGCGGTAAGTTCTTGGCGCGAAAAATGCGGACGAAAATTACCTGGAAGTAGTTGCCATTTTAGTTTACGGTAATATTTTTCGTGTATATGGCCATTTCTTGCTTATTAAAATTGAACCATACTTTGCAAGCTGTCTTGCTGCTAGAATTTATTCCAATGTTGAATATGGAAACAAGTTTGACAAATGAATACTTGGCAAACTAGATGCTTTTAAATTAAGCTGTCCGTTTTCAAGTCATAAAGTTGTAGCCTTTCTCGGACATCTTGTCCCGCGCTCATTCATTACTGACAAATAATATTTGGCAAGGAAGGAAACTTTTGGCATTCGTGATGAAAAAAGAAAATTAAAATTAACTTGCGTTGTCTCTTCCCGCTGCAGACAAATTTTTTTGGACGCTGAAATTCTCTTCTCTTATGAGAAAATAAGATTTTAATAGTCAGTGAAATAAAATGAAATTAAGCCGATACCGTTTTCTGGGAAAAAATTGGTGGAAAAAGTATAAACGGAAAATGTATTTTTTCGTGTTAATTTTTAAATTTGCTTTGCTTGTCGCACATTGTTTGACATATCCTGTTCTTACTTTATTAACATGTAAGGATTGATGTCTGTTCCAACAAAACACAATTAGTTGAAAGTCGGTAAAATAAAAGCAGCCTGGAGGTAAGGGAGGAGACATTAGTTGAACCTGCGACAGGAAATTAAGAACCTTTCAAGATTTAAAAGTTTTTCTGTCAAAGGGAGTTCTAGAAGTAGGAAATTCAGCTAAAGTAAATACTTTGCAATCGAAGTTAGCTAGCTCGTTGGAGCAAACAGTTTTATACTTTAAAATGAAATAAATGTAATAAAAATTTAAGACAACAAATTCGAATTTTGTCTAAAAAAGTATTATTTAAATAAATTAAAGTTTTATTTAGACTAAAACTAACTAAAATATGCCCGGGACGTGTAATTTTTGAAATAAAAATTGAAGTAAAGAATGATCGAATTTAAGGAAATAAAAATTATCTTTTGCGTGTAGCTGTTTTGTGTATGTAGTTGCGAATATGACAGCGCTTCCCACCATAGCGTAATTAATTTTTTTCTAAGTCGGCCATAAAAGGCGCCATCACACTTATGCGCGGTGCCTTACGACGCGATTTTTGTCGCCCATATTTTTCTGCCTCAAGTGAAAAGAAATAGAAAGGCTTTTTGAGCCCAATAACAGCTCTCGGCGCTTATTTCAAAATTCTGTAGCATGAAGCGGCTAGGAGTATTGCTACTCCTCCTAGATGGGATGCTAGTCCATCGCACGTTACTCCCCAGCATTCTGACAGGTTGCTCCAACAATTCGCCAGTAATCCTATGTATTGTGAAACTATGGCTTTTTGTCCAAGAACACAACGCAATGATTCCGGCGGGTACTCGAACCCGGACTGTACGATCCGATAGCTTCCCTTCACGTTTTTGTTGTTGCCCAGTTGCCCAGAAACGGCCAGTGACATCTGCAATCAGTGCAAATGCACTGATTTGAAGAGTGTTTTGCAGTATCACAATCAGCACATTAACAATGATAACCCACCGACTGCAATAGAGTGCTGGTGCGTACGTTTAGGGTCTTGATAAAATAAATCGTATCGTGCTGCTATTTATTATTTAAAACGACGACTCAGTTGCGAATGAAGATGTCAGACACGATAAAATAAATCACTAAAGGAATAAAAACAAACGAGATGAAAGGAAAACCGACGGAATCAGATGTTAATGAGAGCAACGATACCAGAGACAAGTCTGAACACACAGAGCATGCGTGAGACCGGGAGGGCCAAGTCTTGGCGCAGCTGGCAGAGACAATGTTTATATAAACTCTCGTTAAAAGATGGCTCGTAGCCAAGGTCATCTCTCCTACCAGGGATAAGTTGTCTCCATACAAACAGGCCCCAAGGTAGAAAAGTACCACATGATGAACCTAAAGGGATTAGATCGCTACGACTGAAGACTGAGAATAGACAGAGATGAAAAATTCAGACTTTCTCAAAATGCACCATCCGTGATGCAGATCTTTTCTAATATTGATATTTCACAACTCACCGGTTTCTTTTTCTATAATTTCTTAAGTTTTTCAAATGTCGCCTTACCGTTACGTAACGTCATTTTTCTTATTGTCCTGCACTCTGATTGTCATTAACCATAGCTCTCTGCTTATGAGCGAACGTTATTTACATGTATGCTTGTATTTATTGTAAAACAAGCAATGTCACGCAGTGGACGAAGAAGAGGACAGAAATAAACCTTGCTCGAAATTTTAAGCCATTTAATGTAAAAAAAATACCCTCTATCTCATACTCGGTTATCTCGAACTACTACCGGCTATCTCGAACGGTTTGCAGCTGGTTTCTCTAGCCTAATTTCAACCTAAAGGCTGTGTCAAGCGAGGACACATTAGGGCCATTTATACGAAAGAAATAAGCCGCGGCTTGTGTAAGACGCGGCTTATATAAACCAAGGGTTCAGAGCTAGGCTTACATAAGCCGCGAACTTGCTCGTATTAATGGGTTCGCGGCTTATCAAAGACGTGAACACATACTGCGCAAGCGTAGATTAAGCTGACGCGATCACTAGCGAGCTCCCGACTTTTAGATTGTGAACAAGATGATCTTTATTCTGACACAACTTCTCAAATGCTGGCCAAGATAATCTGAAGTTTGCTTCGTCCATCTTCATATCTTTCTCACATTCTTGATCGTACGAATGATTTGCGACGGGGTTTCCACCCGGGGGGGGGGGGGGAACTCCCACATGAAATGGACGGGGATGCTCGTCTCGCTTAGGGGTGTAAATTTCGGATTTTGAACTCGCTTAGGGTGTTCTGGGCAAAATGTCATTATTTTTAGCCGTCAAGGTCTCGTTTAGGGTTGCACGCGAAGAATTAACAAAAAAGACAGAATTTCGATTCGTTATATTTACTCTTTTAGGGGTCGGCATAACGTTCGGCCACACCCAGATTGGTCTCTTTTAGGGGTTAAATTCAAAATTTCCGACGAGCATCCCCGTCCTTTCCATATGTGAGTTTTCCCCCCGGGGGTTTCCAGTTGAATCTGATCTTTCACTATTCTTCGAATGATTGATAACTTTCGTCGCCAGATGCATCCTCAGTTATTGGAAATGATAAATCAAATTTCAACATACGCTGATACTTAAGTCGTTTTTTCTTTGTCAAAACCAAGCGCTTTGCTGTCGTGCTTTACCCGCACCATTTTCCGAGACTGGAAACTTCACGCGTCATATTGCCATGGTAATCATCCCTGAAACGAGGCTCAAAATAAGCCGCGGCCTTTATTGGACGCGAACCATTTATACGAGCACTTCGCGTCCTATGCAAGCCACCCTCGTATAAATGGGTCAGTTCGCGGCTTCTGTCGTATAAATGACCCTATTGTTGCGGACACGAATATTTCCCCGTATGCTCGCACGCGTAGCATTTGTTGCGGACACAAATTCGAGACTCGCAACTCCCCGTTTGCTCGCCACGGACATTAGTAACAATGTGTCCGCAACAAATGAATGTGTCCTCGTTTGCCACGGCCTTGAGACACTGAGTTTAGTCCTTTTGTCTTGAACGACTTGAACTACTGAAGAATGAATTGATAACTCCTTTCGTGGAGTCGGCATAATTGGATGTCGCACTTCAAACAAATGCACAGTCTACAGCCAATACTGTCCCCGATACTGTCTTAGTGCCGAAACGTAAACCACGTTCATTTGTGACAATTGATGTATTTGAACTTCGTGATTTTACAGGAATGGTAGTCAGAGTATTTATCTATTCACTTGGGCAAGACACAAGATTTAGCCATTGCTGTATCAATGTCTTTAGAAAAAATTACTGTAGTATGCCAACCCTGTGATCTGTTCTTTATAACCTTATTACTTTTTCTTTTCCCTTGGGAGTTCGCGGGGTCCTTCTGTATTACAACGCGAGAATACCGTCTTCAAACCGACAACGACCTTGTCGCCGTTAACGAAGCAAGTGGGCGAACCTTCACACGAAGATTTCCTCAAGAGAGAAGAAACGAAAGACAAATGGGTTGAATACTGGGCAATTCTGAGGATTTCTGTTTTGTATTTTTACAATGAACAGACGAACTTGCGGGACGAGTATTGCGACAAGATAGAAATCACGGCAAACGCGCGATGTTCTGTTGTGCAGCGAAGGATGTAAAGCTATCGTTTCGAGTTAGTCACCGAAGAAAGATCATGGCTTCTTAAATGCCCCACGAGCCTTCAGAGAGATAGCTGGATGCATGCGATCAAGCTGGCAGTGCAAGAAATTTCCCCCAAAGAAGAGCCGGCACTCGCACCTGTGCCGGTAACTGAGCAAGATATATCTAGAATTGGTATGCACAGGGAACCCTCGCGAGAGAATAACAACAAAACGCTTGATGAACTGAAGTTGAATTCAGGAGAGGAAGGCAGGCGCGATGGACAGAATTCGAAAAAGAGCTTCAAGTTCAAGAAAAAAAGCGATCAAAACAATCTGGTAGAAAACCTGGCAGAAAACCTCGCTTTTTATGAGGATGAAGTCGACGACCAGAGACTGAAACGATTGAAATTCAGGCTGGGCGGAGATGGAAATGCAAGGCAGAGAAGCACTCGTTCGACTCCAGCAGTGGCAAGAAAATTATCTGAAAATTATTGACAGTTCACCGTATTGTTTTCGTGTTGCTCGGCCATTCTATGGCTCATAATTTTTAATTAAAGCATCTTTCGGTTGTCAAGTTCGTTAGCGTTTTGCAGCTAGTGCGATTCAACAAAGGCTTTGGTTAAGTTTAATAAAACGTTTTTGCAAAGTAAATGGATGCTTTTAAATTAAGCAATCCGTTTTGGAACATCAAGGCTGTAGCCTTCATGAATTTAGTTGTCTCTTTATTACAAAAATTAAAGTGGGTTTGGAAGAATTACGCGTTTGGCATTCGTGTTTGTTGTCGTAAGATTGCTTGTTTACACCCTTTTGAACAGTTTTCCGTCAAGTTGTTATTTCGTTTTTTTGTAAATAAGAAGCCGCGTTTTGCTTTAAAACGCATGCCAGGAAAGAAAAAAGAAAGTGTTGTATGGCTGAATTGGTAATATAAAAGGATTAAAAGCTAATGAAACTGATAAAAGGGTAAAAACTAATTATGTTTTGTTGGGACAAAGAATAATTCTTCCATGGTAATAACGTAATAACAGGATATGTCGAGCCAGCAAATCAAATATGTGTAGCAAGCAAATCAAATTTGTAAAAGGTTAGGGAATAATGGATTTTGCAAATAAGGAAAATGAGAATAAACCAAAGAAAACCTTTTGAGTTTTTATGGTCTGATCGATCGCAGCATGTCATTTTAGGGAAATAGTAATTTTCTTTTACGTGCTTTGGCCTAAATTTGCATCTTGTTGTAGATGTAAGGGCTGCCGCACATCTTTTCAAAAAATAAGCTCGATTTTATTGTAAAACAAAGCCGCTTAGCCATTTTTATTCGCTCGCGTATTTTTAAATTAAAATTGCTTTTGCGACAGCGCGGTTTCTCTTGGTTAATTTCTTGTATTGTACCAGAAAATGTTCTTTTCTTTCCGTTTGTCAATTACTGGTGATTATGTAATTACTGAAAAAAAACCCTCTGTCGAGGTAATAAACTATTTCTTACTTTGTCGGAAACATCTTTTGTTAAAATTTTCAATTACTTTGATAAATTAGGTGTGTGTTAGCCGATTGGCAAGGATCTGTAATTCACTTGTAGTTTTTTAGTTCAAAGAAACATTTTGTGTGCCAGATTATTGAAGTAACTTAAGTTCAATTGCTTGTAAAGTTAACGTTCTTTTTAATAACATGGAGCCTTAATTTAGTTTCCGTGACAAACGAACAATGGAACACGAGATATATACGCACTCGAGCTCGGGTCTAGGCTCGATTTCCGCCGTCCTCTCGTGTTCGGTCTTCGAACAGCGGCTGGTAATCGAGCCTAGCTCGGGTCTCGAAATGTAGGTTTGCTGTGTTTTTTTGTTTGTGCTAGGATCAAGTTCAGCTAGGTTTCGAAGCATTCTGTCTGTTCACTCTAGTGGTTGGTACCGACATACACAGTTTTGAAGTTACATTTAGTTGCGTCAAGTGCGACGCCTCTGTTTCTGGGCACCTTTGCCAATTTCAACAGGAGGTTCTTATTGACAAAGCAACGTAAAAAAATAAATAAATAAAAGAAAGAAATCACTTTATTTAGTGTCAGAGTATTTAGCACTGTTGTACTAATTGTGGACACTGTAAATAAGCAAACAAATATTACAAATAGAACAGAAATTTGTTAAAAATCCCAACTGGTTGGAGGCTGACCAGCTGGCTATTTACAAAGCGTGGAGGAGTTGAATTCGGGACCACCGAACACAAATCCATCTAGTGGCAGGGAGGAGGATTTGAACCCGGGACCTCCGGATTACAAGTCCAGCGCCCTAACCACTAGGCCACGCTGCCTCCTCCGTTGGCACTAAAAGCCGTTCACTGATGTTCGAACAAGTTCCAAACTTTAAGTAGAGTAAAAAAATCCATGCATTGGACTGACGAAGAAAAAAACAGACATTTGGCAAACCATTCACTCTGAAGATTAGCTTCATACCTTGATTAATGTGCGTCTCATCACTGTCTGGAGTAATTCTTTTCAAATCATCTGAAAAAAGAATGAAAGAAATGAGCACGTTATCATGTAGCTAATAATCAACTCTCAGTTCCAAAGCTCAATATTTCAACTCTTCTTACTTGTTTTCGCTTTGATGATACCTTCAGGGGGTGGGGGAGGGGAAGGGGGCTCCCTTATTTGTCCTAATCGGGAACGTGCCGCTAAATGTCTTATATAAGGTATACAGTTTACTGTTAAGTGTCCTAAACAGAAGGACTCGGAGATGTTTAAGAGAGTATGTGTGCAGCTATTGTCAGGCGTAAAATTACCTTTGTGGTTCAAGTTACGTCAGCGAGTACGTCATAACAGAAAGGAACACCACGTTGTTTTGTTTAGTCCTCAAAACAGTCAGTGATACTTGGATTGCCCTAATAAACAGTGCTATGAAATAAGACATCCTGTCCTAACAGAGCAGCAAAATGAAATGATTTTTGTCACGGGGATCATTTTTCCGTTTTGGGGTTGAAAAGTGTGCTAAAACTGAAATGAAATCACGTACAAAGAATACTCCCAGAAAGTCAAGACAAGGAAGTCTCTCAAAGGAAGAACAAACCATAATCAGTTACAGGCGATTTTTCCACGAAACAAGGGAAAGGCTTGAAAACATCAACCGGATGTTTTCAAGTGGCATTCATTCGGGGCGTATCCTAGCGCTCTGCTCACCAAACATACTTAATTATAGTCTCAGAGAACTGTTTGAGTAGTTTTGAACGAAACTGAACCAGTATTTTTGGGTCTCCTGTGATGTTTCCTGTGATTAGAATATGTCTTTTGGCTTTTCAAAGTTATCCTGAAAATTGGTGAGTGTTCGTTTAAACAGGGTCAAGATTCAAAGACCTCAGCGGAACCACCCCACCAAAGCTCCCGTTAAGTGTTCCGCTTGATCATGACGATAACCTATAGTTGTCGCTTTTTTCTTTACTTTCTACTTGACAATATCCTCACCTATTCTTAACACAAAGTGAAGTTTAGAATTACCTAAACGTCAAATAGCCTAATCTAGCCTAGTAGGCTCCTGTGTGACGTCTTTTGGCTCGTCATGCGTTCCTCCCCCACGAACGTCTGCTCCTGTTGAGGGAGGAACGCGCGACTAGCCGAAAGATGTCTGCGAGCCAATACATTCGTCACGAGAATAAGACCCCTTCCACACTAATGCGTTTTAGTTGATGCGTTTTACCTGATCCGATCGAAAACGCTGGTTTTCATCGCAAACTACACACACCTGGGCTCCTGCGCACATTTCAAAACGCGCTCCAGAGTGGAGACACTTGAAAACTGAGCCCTATCGTATATCAGTGTGAACGGCTAAAACGGAGACTTTTGTAAACGCTCCGTTTTCGATCGTATCATTGTAACTCATTGTGGACGATAGGCGAGAACACATCGACAATACTCACCTTGACTTCCTGGTCCACCATCCGGAGGGGGAGTAGGGACTGGGAAATAGTAAAAGACGAAAGGCGGTTATCAAACTAAACCCCCTGTGGAGAGTTGTTTTGTCGTGTATTATGCTATCACTGGCAAGGTCATACACAGTTATTAATAGAGAGACGATGATAAGATTATATTGGTGTATTGCCAGCTTTCTTGAGAGGAATTTCAAATGCTGATTAACCCTTTAGCCCTCCACCTCCTGAAAGGGCCATAGTACAAATTTGTCAAATTTTCTTAAATTTCTACTTGGCTTGGACAGCATTATTACTTAAAAATACTACTCAATAGCTTTCGTTTGAATGGTCACACGCTGGGATTTTATCCACAGACTGAGAGGTCAAAACCACCCTTGTCCAGCGTAATAGTACCACATGAATGTATCGCTCATCAGATTTAATTTGAATGGTCGCACGTTAAGGTTTAATCCACACACTTCAAAACAAGAGCCATCTTCTACATCGTATTAGAGCGATTTCGCATAAGTCGTTTTTTATATGCTAATGATTACCATTGAATGCTAATGATGAAGAACAAGAGCGATTTTCGATTTGCGTTCATACCAACATGCATACCTATGTCCCAGATATGCCAAACAACACCAGGCATACTGAGAAATGCCGTTCTTGAACTCTTTTTTTTTTTAATTGCTTAACGGGGTGATAGAACAGCCACTCCGTCTAACAGTCCAATCTGGCGAGAAGACCAGAATATGCTTGTAGAACTTAAAGGCAATAGATAAGTACAAAAAATGCCACAAAATCATATAAGAAGTGCTAACAAAAAAGAAATAAAAAATAAATTCTGAAAGACGTGCTTCCAATGCTCGGTTTTAAGTATCAGCTATCCACGGTGTGTGTGTGGGACATGCCTGTGTACAAAATTATAGCAGTACAGAATTTGTAAGCATCAGTATACGCTTATTTCATATCACGTGTTTTTCTATTGTTCATCTTCATTAGCATTTAACGGGACTCGTTAGCATATAAAAGTCGAGTTATGCGAAATCGTTCTATTACCCTATGAAAATATGAACCTATCAACGGTCAGTGTTTATTTTACAGTCTGAAACATTAGAATGGTATGACTCAAGAATTCAAGGACAAGGCTCAAGTCCCAAGGTCAGGCTGAAATTAGATCTGCAATAAAATTCTCCCTTCTGTTTACAAACATTTCTACAGAATCTCTTGGGAGAATTGATTTTTTTCCTGAGATGATCAAGTACGTCATTCGAGTGACCTGTTTACTTGAATCTGTTATAAAAAGGTTATCATTGATCTTATTAAAAGGTTAGACTCCAGGGAAATATTTGAAACAGTCACGTCGTGTCTGAACTTTTTCTTCGTCTTGCAATAACAGGATGTTGTAACTAATGACCTGGGCTTAGAAAATTGTTATGATTCAGAGTTAGTTACAGTTCGCGAATAAATCGTCAACGAAGACACAGAAAGGTTCATAAGAGGTCGCATAATTATTGTGATCGAGCAAATATACTGGAGAGGGTGGAAAATCGGATTGAGAATTCCACACAACTGAATTTTAATAGCTTCGTAGGATTTTTAAAATGGTCGTAAGCAGATCCCAACATCGCAGTTATTTTTCACATTGAATTCGTAAGCGTAACTGTGGAAGCTAAGCGAGTTTGTTTTTTTCTTTTTCTGAAAACCACGCTCAGGATCTCTTTGGTTACCTTGATCACGTTTTAGTTATTTGAACGGCACTGGTTTTACCACAGCAACAAGATTACTCCCTTACCTGGTCTAACGAGAACATTTCCTCTGCAAAGCGAAGCCAAAACAGTTAAAATACAAGCAAGTGTTCCAAAGCCGAGCATTTTAACTAGGCAATGATCACTGGGTTCCCTTGTACAGCTTTCCGTGAGGATTACGACCGACTGTAAGCAATGAAACAGCAATTCAATAAGGTGACCTTAAATCTAAAAGGTCACATTAATGGATCATTACGTATTTCCTGTTAAATGATTTAAAAATATACGTATAGCGCAGGGCTGACAGTACGAAACCTTGCAGATGCTAAAAAAAATCGAAATTAAAAAAATATATGTTCCTGGACGTTTATCGCCCAAAATCTTATGACGTACCCGTTGTGTACTGTTCGAGTAAGCGTGCGAACAAACTTCTTTAATTGCTTTACAACGCCTATCTTCAAAACAAAACATAAGCAGCATGAATCGATTATCGTATCATCCTCGGAAACCCAGGGCTTCAACGGGGACAGGACGGGAAGGGAGAGACTGGGAGCGGGAAAAAGGTGGGAGGAGGGGAGGGGAAGGGAAGGGAAAGAGGCAAGGGGAAGCACTGGGAAGCTTCTCTATACAGATCATTTCTCGATCAATTACTTTTCTGAGCCGTTATTGGCCTCATTTTTAATTAAATTTAAAATGAGGCCAATGAAAAGCGATCACATGCTGATTTGGAAGTCGTTACGAACTCTCGAATTACGGCCGAACTAGCATCGTAAACATTAGCGGATGACATGCGGCTACACCTTCAAAACAAAAGAATTTGACATCACGCGGACACTATATTTATTTCTTCACTTTTCGATGTTCGCATTTTCGCTACATGGAGTTCTTCGAGCAAGGAGTTTGCACTTCATTGGAATCGTTTCCAAGCGTTAGACAAATGAAAGAGGAACAAAGCATGGTCGTCCGGAAGAGGGAAGAGATGTGTATGCAGAATTGCCAACAGGATTCGGACCAAATTTTGCCTGGCGTTTGTAAAGCTCTTAGAGAGGCAAAGATTCGTTCCCAAAATTTCCTTTGGTGTTTGCCGCATGCATATGTCCGTTTAAGTCCAATATGATGGAACAAGTCCAGTCTTTGAGAAATAACAAGATCACGGCAGCGTGTAGAGGGGGACATTGGGGTTTGCGGTATTGCGGTATTGGCCAATTTTTCATGCGGTTTTTCGGTAATTTTAATCTTGAATTGCGGTAATGCGGTATTGCGGTTTTCGTGGCGTTTTGGTCGACGATAGTTGGTATAAAAAACGTATCCTTCACATTTTCGGACCATTTTTAGCCGTTTCTGGTCGTTTCGGAAACAACCTGAAACAGCCTTATTTTATCGCACATTTTAATGAACAATTTGACTGTTTTAACGACCTGTTAAAAGCCTTGTTATTGTTTCCTCGGTCCCACCGCTCGTTATTGCCTCTAATTTTGCCCTCGCGTCAACGAATTCGCCAGCTATACAGGCTTACTATGAAATTGCGGTATTTTCCGGATTTTTTTGCGGTATTGCGGTATTTGCCGATTTTTTTTGCGGTAATGCGGTGTTTAGCAACCCCCAATGTCCCCCTCCGTGTAGTAGGCGAAAGCGCCGACATCGACCGAAAGCTTGCAACAGGATCAACAGAATTTATATTTGGCAAAGATCTTGCGCCGATTTCTTCGGCGTAGTACGTCCTTTCGTCATTACTCGAATATTTCAGTCCTACCAATCTAAACTGTATTAAACAAAAAACTTAAACAAAGAAAAGCAGACTGAAAATTTCTAAATGGTCGGAACGCAAGCAAGAAATCGAAGAGCGGCGACAATCTGATCTGTTATGCTCACGGACAAAAGCCACCGAAAACGATTTACCGGATGTCATCTGGTCAGTAGACATATCTTGTTGTGCAGTTTTGAAGGTGCTAATTAAACCTCGCCGGTCTCTTTTGTCATACGAGCGCTTCTGTTTCACACCTCGCTAATGGTGTTTGCTCTTCGATCGAAAAATGATCTGTATAGAGAACCTACCAGGGCTTCCCCTTTCCTCTTTCCCTTCCCCTCCCCTCCCCTCTCTTTTTTCCCGCTCCCAGTTTCTCCCTTCCCTTCCCATCCCCTTTGAAGCACTGGGTTTCCGAGGATGTTATCGTATTTGCACTTGAAGGGTTTCCATAATCCCCCAATCAGAAACATCACGGTCACGTCAGTCACTGTCACAATCAAGTACGTCATGTTGTTTAGCAACATCTTATTAAAAAGGCCCGCGGGCTCATAAAACATTCCTAGACAAGAATTGGTCACTGAAATCGAAACTGGATGGCCTTGTACTTTCCGTAAGCCGTCGATATAGGCTTATTTTGCTTGCGAAAAAGGGTGCAATTTGCCTCCTTTTAGGCACGTCTGCATTCGCTACTGGCCGAATTAAAAATGGGCCCATTCTTGATCCAATGGGGGGGGGGGGGGGGGGGGGGAGTGATCGTACTTCTTTTTTTCTTTCAGAGAAAACTACCCCCGATCCCCATCCCAAGATCCGTGCGCGAGTTGCGAAGGTTTCCTCCAATTTTCATTGTCAAAGTTATTATATCCTTTCAGTGTGTTTTAACCTGTAGAAGGCACACAGCTTTTATACTATGGATGCCAATAACATAGTTCATTACCGACTGAATTTGAAACGGACGATAGTGCTGGCGACTAGCCAATCGGGAATTAGTAGGTAAATTATAAGGCGCGGTATAAGGCGCGGGTATTTATATCGTCAAAAAATTTAATTTATCGTGGAATGCGGGAGGTCCAGAATGTGTTGACGATGTATAAAATACATCTCATTTGGAGGGACTATTCATGAGTGAGGGGCGAGACCGGTTGACGATTGGAGCAAATTGGTAGAAATAGTGAAACTGGTTTCATTACGGATCGACCTTACTGCTTTACGGTTTGTAAGGATTGAACAGATCGCGAGGTTGCTATGACAAATCGTGTCCGTAGTTACTATCTGTAGAAAAGCACAAAAGCGTTGTTACTTGCAAGGTAAGGTAGGTTAAGTCTGTGTTCGAGCCTAGTGGCCCATCAGGCCGGAGCTTATCCCGGTTTCAGTAGCATGAAGCGACTAGGAGTATTTCTACTCCCCCCTGGATGGGAGAGGCACTATGAGAGTAAAGTATCTTGCCTAAGAACACACTGCAGTTCCCCGGCCAGGGCTCGAACCCGGACCGCCCGATCCGGAGTCCAGCGCACTAACCATTAGGCCACCGCGCCTCCCACATTGTTACTTGCAACACCGACTGCAAATATTCTATACTAAAATACCAGAAAAAGTGCCTCTTATATATTTTATTTCTTTATATCGTGATTGTATACAAGACGTCGTTCTCGAAAGGTCTCAGAAGGTCTCGAAGCTGTCGCTTCCAATCTTTCACTATGTGGAACACCTTTTTTGCTCTCACTATAAAGACTGAGGGAAGTCCACGAACTATTTTTGCGGGCTATTATTATTGCCTTCCTTATAATAATCGTCAGATAATTACAAAGATACACTAACAAAAATGGTGTTGCTCATTGCAAATATCAAGTGTGGGTTCCTGTATACATAATTAACTTTGATTACATACAGTTAAACTAATAACAAAGAAAGGTGGCGTAAATAATTATAAACAGTGCCTGAAGCGTAACTGGTGTTAGTGTTAACGTCGATTACAGATACTGAGTTTGATCAAACATTTTGTAAACTGAAACTTCAGAGAAAAGCTGATGTTGCTTGTCCTTGTTGAGAGACCTATATAAAAAAGTTAATGCTTATGCTATACCGTAGCATTTCAGTTTTCCCAGTGTGTGGTAACCTTGCTCGTTGTTGCTGCTTGTTCCTGTATCCCCAAACCTGAGCTGTTTGACCGGCAGATGTGTCTTGTCAGTGAGGAGACCGCTGTCTTCACGCCATACCTGGTCATTCTTGTCACAGTTGCAACTTTGACTGGGGACTGCACATGAGTTGGTCATCCCGCATGCGCACTTACCACTGCCAGGTGATGCTCCGCCCCAGTACGTCATCTTAGTAGAATCACGTGACACCCACCAAGCATATCGAGAGCCTCCATAGTATATAAATGAATGATAACACTCGTACTTGATAAACTGTTCACAGTGCGAGGAGGCTCTGGTCAGACTCGCCAGCTGAGGCAGACTCGCTCCTGTATAACGAATGTCACGTGAGTAACTACCTTGACCTTCATATCCCTGCACGTGCGTTCTGCTCTCCCTGTCGTGACTTATCACTGTCACGCCAACTCCATTCTTGTCACTCATGTCACAGTAAACTGTAAATGGTGCCATGCCTCCTGCGCCATCCGGATCAATAACGTAATTTCCACTTACACTGCTAACGTATTTTCTGATCACAGAACAAGAAGTCACAAGTGGAGAATTGATTTTGACTTTGGCTTCTATTGTCGACAGAGCATTAGTCGCTTTACAGGTGTAAGAGCCTTCGTGTGATTTCTTGATGTTCTGAATCAGCAGTGTTTCATTCTGTAGAACATTGGACCCAACTGGAAGTGAAGACTTACCATCTTTTGTCCAAATGATTGTAGTTCTCAGGTCACTCTCGGCCACACACCGCAGATGAAGACTTGAACCAATTACAGGGGTCACCTCTTGAGGTGGACGGACTTTGAACCGCAAAGGCGAAAATATCATGAGTTGAGCAGTGCCTGTTGCTGATCCCATAACATTCTCTGCCTTACAAATGTATATTCCACCGTCTTTTCTTGTCACGCTGTAGATTGTCAGGGTTCCATTCATCACTTTAGTTCTGTGTTCAGGCAAACTACCAACTGCTCTGTACCACGTGATACTGGGAAGCGGCTGACCAGTAGCAGTGCAGGCAATGGTAATGTTTTGTTTCTCTTCAGCAATCAATCGATTGGTTGACAATAAAAGCTTAGGAGCGACTGTTGAAGAAGAGAGAAATATAGTTTTTCAGGGGTCAAACAATGGCGAATGCAATTTACGTAATAAGATTTTATCCAAGTTTTTGTTTATATTGTATTTCAAAGATCTCTTTATACTGGTTTAATTGTTGCCTATGCTGTGCAGGTTCGTTCCGATATAAATTTGTTAATGCGATAAAGCTCAAGTATTGTTATTAGCGTAATGTAAGTAGCTCTACTAAATCAGTGTAAAAAGTTGTATTGTAAGTTTTTGTGTATGTGTGCTGCAATTGAAAAAAAAACACACGAAATCTTCAGCAAAAAGACTATTAGAAATTGCTCCCTTTCAAGCTTCAATCACGACTACTCACCACATTTTGTGGCAACTTACACTGAACAGTTAATTTCGCCGAGGCGTTCACTCGTCCCAGCAAATTTTCAGCTCTGCAGCTGTAGACTCCTTCGTCTTCAGGTTTAACTTCCTTCACAATCAGAGCGCCTCTGGACTCTACCACGTGACGACCAACAGGGAGTGATAAATTAAGCCTAGACCACGTGACTTTTGGACTTGGATTACCATCAGCTACACATTTTAAGATGGCTGTCTGGCTTTCATTGACTGTCATTTCAACAGGACGCTGCAGCAGAGATGGAGCCGAGATGTACTGGCCCGGTTTACCTTTGTCGCCTTTCATACCCGGCGGGCCTCTAGGTCCCACGGGACCGGGATCCCCCGGCACTCCAACATCCCCCTTTATGCCCATCGGTCCTTGAATTCCAATTGGTCCATGTTTACCAGGGGGTCCGCTTGACCCAGGTCTCCCTGGGGGACCTGGTCTCCCTCGGGTTCCCGACCTTCCTCGTCGTCCCGTGTTACCTTTTGGTCCTGTGAGGCATAGCGTGTGATCTTTAGCACAGACTTGATTTTGCAGCAGACCAAATTCTTGTTTGATGAGCAGTCGAACTTCAGAAGCTGTTAGAGTTGATTTCTGTTGTGAATCATCGTGCGAAGAACGTTTTTGTCTTGAGGCGGTCTCCTGTTTATCTAACAAATTTAAACCATTAACATCGTTCACTGTGAATCATTCTGGTAATACGTTCGTGATCAGTACCGTTACACATTACTATCATGACTATCATTCTTTGACATTCTGTGCTTGGTATGATAACCTAGCGGTAAAGATTTCCGTTCTTATTAGACTGAGTCTCAGTAAATATACCATCAGCCTTGTACTCCCTGCCTATTTGTGTTAGGAAAAAATTCCGCTAAAATCAGGTTCCCTCGTGGTTTAGGGACTCGTCATGATAACTGCCAATTTACTCAATAATGTATATAACTAAACTCTACCTTTGGTCGCTTGCCAGTAGCGATCTGTAGCCATAATATGCCATCTGCCGTAATTTTGTTGTACTTTTCGAAGGATTTTTTTCTCCATCGTGTCACGGAATGTTACTGAGTGTGACATCAGTCGATAATGTTCTTGTATTCTGAGTTCCACGTGAATTAGCGCGATACAACACACAACAGACAACAGCAAGCCTGACGCGGAACACGAGCGATGCAGTGTTTGTCTTCTCGTCGTCTGCTTTTTTTCTTTATCTTGTTGTTTCATCGTTGCAAATGTCACTGCAATCTTGTAAAATTGATGGAAACGGCGTTTTCTTTATTCTTTGAGCGGCTCACAAATCAGTGGGCTTCGTCGGTACATAAGGCGATGTAAAACCGACTGTGCGATAAAATGTAACGTGAATCTCGTCTGTGCTTGTTACGAAGATTCAGCATCACAGGAAGTATATTAATTCTTTTCTTGAGTAAGTTCAAAGTAATTTACCACGGCATCTGGGCTGATGCCGGTGGGTCCCGATGTGGCTAGAGAGGGGAGGGTAAGTACTATCGTAATTGTCGGACAGTGGTAAAAAACGTCAATGTGAAGTAAATAAGTTTAGAAGATTTATGTTTTAAGAGATCTAATTGGTTACTTGCTACATAGAACATTGCGGATAGATTTGACGAAAAACTGATATAATAACTTTGTAGTCCGATCTTCACCTTCTGCTACGCAATACTCGTCTGACAGGAATTGAATTGAACTTTCGCTCTCATATTATATATATGTATGCATTTTGGCCGAACTGAATTTGCCTTAAAATAATTCGTTAAACGAGGGAAGATGCTTCGGCTGAGCACGTCTTGTCCATAAAGTGGATTTAAAGGGGCAGTATCACGAGAGGTCTTCTAAGTTTTTGTGTAAACTATCCTAGAATTATTAAGGGTGCCCTTACTGATCAACAAAATAACCTTTAAACGACAAAAAGGCATAAATTCACTCTCTAAGAAGTGAACAAACCTTAATCAACGGTTTTTTAGTTATTTTCCTCCAAATAACACTGTCAAACTTGAAAACGTCGGCCCGACGTTTTCAAGTTTTAGACCACTTCTTTCCCGCCTGTCCGTAGCCACACCAGGTTTAAACAACTTTTGTGATTAGTACAATGCGTTTTAGCAAGGTTAGGCAATTATTATTGGATTTCCAAATAATAGCAACACCTTCACTGGATTTTCAAGTGGCACTAAATCTTGGTGAGACTACCCCTTTAAGGACGTTCACGCGAAAATTCTTGAACTCTAAGTTCCACGTGAATTAGCGAGAAACAACAGACAACAGACAACAGCAAGCCTGACGCGGAACACAAGCGGTGCAGTGTTTGTCTTCTCGTCTGCTATTAACTTCATCATGTTGTTTCATCTGTTTCATCGCCACTGTCACTGTAAACTTGCAATGTAAAATTGATGTAAACGGCGTTTTCTTTATTCTTTGAGCTGCTAAAAGATCAAACCGATTGTGCGTTAATTAGTGTAACATGAATCTTGTTTGTGCTTGTTATGAAGATTCAGCATCACAGGAAGTGTATTAATTATTTTCTTGAGTGGGGTCAAAGTAATTTACCACGGCATCTGGGCTGATGCCGGTGGGTCCACGTGTCAAGGGAGGGGACGGGAGGGGTAAGTACTATCGTAATTGCCGGACATTGTATAGAGTGGTAATGTGAAGTAAATGAGTTCAGAAGATTTCATAAGAGAGCTAAATAATTACTTGTTTTTTGACTACTGCTGTTAGATTTGACGTAACGTTGTAGCCCGTCCTTCACCTTTCATATACCTACTTTCTGCTTTTCTTTCCTAAAACTCCTGGGATGAAGTAAATGAACAACATTACGGGAGAAAATCATGCATGATACAGCCGTGAGGTAAGTCTGTTTGAATCTTTTCAATTCAAGACACTTTCAAATACCTAAACTACAGATTCCCCTACTCTTTCGTATGCCTAAACCTGTAAATCCCTATCCTTTCATATACCTGAAGCCTGAAAAAAGGTACCCCTTTCGGGCGGAACCTCCCCGTATAGACCATAACAGGGAGTACCCGGTCGGAGCAATACTCGTCTGAAGGGAATTTAATTGAGCTTTCGATTCTTTTTATTAGACATCTCTTGGTAATGAGATTAAATGCGAAGCGTGGTTGTGTAGCAGATTTTTTACAGCAACTCAGAGAATTCTTACGCAGTAAAAAGGTAAAACACATGAAATTCTCGAGAATTTCAGAGCTTTAAAGGAAACCAGCAGTGCTATAACAATACCTCATTTTCATCAAGATCAGTCATATAATCCATATAAACTAAAAACATTGTGCAGAACACAATCATTCTTCTGTAAATAGACTGCAAAAAAAATGCAAACAATAAGGAAATATGCCGCATAGTTGCTCCTGTCGATGTATTTTTAAGATCAAAAACAAAAATTGCTCCTGTATTACTCTTTACAGTTTCCCTAGGAAGCCAAAGTTGAGAAAAAAAGGGAATAAACACCGTCAACCGAACGACTTCACCGAAAGATCCAAGATTGTATTCGCATCATTTTTTTCGTTTGACGCACCGTAGGTAAAGTCTGTATACGAGCCTAGTGGCCCATCAGGCCGGAGCTTATCCCGTTTTCCGTAGCATGAAGCGACTAGGAGTATTGCTACTCCCCCCTGGATGGGATGCTAGTCCATCGCAGGGTTACCCCCAGCAGTAAATTCGCCGGTATCCATTTATACACCTGAGTGGAGAGAGGCATGAGAGTAAAGTATCTTGCCCAAGAACACAACGCAGTACCCAGGCCAGGGCTCGAACCCGGACCGCCCGATCCGGAGTCCAGCGCACTAACCATTAGGCCACCGCACCTCCTTGACGCACCGTAATTTACTGTAATTACTATAATTCGTCCAACGAAGGAAGATGTATTGGCTGAACCGCGAAGAGGAAGTGGATTTGGGTCATGCCACGCTTCGCCTCTTTGTAATGGCCAGATCGAGCGTGCACTCTAATCCACTTTAATAGAACAAAGACAGGGTCTATATTTTCTCCTAAATGTATAAATGAATTTTCAGCGCGTTAGTAGAGATGTTTGCAACCTCGTTCCCAGGGTCTACTCCGCTTTCAAGATGGTGACTGGGCGCGGTTTGCTATGCAAGAAAACTAGAAGCCAATGCAAAAGGGGTGAAAAAGCGTGTAAGCGTTTTTCCCTGATACAACAGCCATCCTAAATATACTTGATAAAATACCAAAATAAGAAAAAAAACGCTTTTGATTTTCTTTTCCTCATTTGGATGTTACGGAGAATTTCCGTATTTCAGCCATTTTGTATGTTAAGCCGTACCTGCGTTTGTAAGTATTGTTTATCCGAGATTACTAAGATGCGTGCTTTACAATACATTGTGCCTTTCAATTCTTAAGCTTTTGTAATCGTAATTTATTAGTAGTGGTCAACTAATTCAATTACTTGAATATCTTGATAGAAGTATTATAAATTAGTTTCGGAAATATTCTGTTTACTTGTCGACCTCACGTTCTGCGTTCAGTTCAATAGAAATCTGTTATTTTCTGAATCATTGCGTTCTACTGTACTTAAGTTAACTCAATAAGGTTAATTACAAGCTGTAAAGAATCCGTCGTGCTGTACAGCACTCACGTTCGACGCGTTTTGGAATGAGTATGTTTGCTAAACTAATATACTAGTTAATTAATTTTATAGTTTCTTAATTTGTTGTACGTGCGTTCTAGCGGCATAAATCGCTCGTACGTTTTTTTGGAATTTGTATAAGTTTTTTACTAGTTGTATTATTTTGATTATTCCGTTAAGCTCCTTTTGAATTTAGTATAGTACTTGAACGTTCGCCGCCAAGAGTACGTGCTCTCGAAACATTAGGTTGTTGAATTAAGTTGTAATTTCATTTAGGTTTCGCTGTCTTCACAGTATTTTTCTTTACATTTAATGTTCTTTCGCATCTTATGTTAGCGCTCTTATTATACTCTTCTAATAATTGGCGTATGTTCGAATCATATATAAGTAACCGCGTCTGAAAAGCTTTTTCGATTACATTTCCATGATTACATTTCTTCGATTACTTTTTTACGATCACATTTCCTGATTACAAACTGCTGATGGAACCAAGCCCATTTGTTGCTGCATGTTTCTGTCCGTCCAGTTCGTGGTTAGATCCCGGTACCCAAGAGTAGAGTGTAACGACTCTTCCTTGTCAGCGAGTGCCCAGTTTGAGTCTAATTTTCCCCGCGAGTGTCGTCGCAGTTGTTTCGTTATCACGCATTCAGAGTTCAACCGATCCCCGTACGCTCATATAAGAAAAACCTACCGGCGTAACAGTGACTGTCATACACTACAGTTGTTTACGAAGGCGTCACTTTACCTAAGTCACTAAGTAAAACAGAGTTTCTGTCTATTTGTTGCTTGGATTATAAAGAGAAAGTGTCTAAAAATTTGATGTTTGTTATCGTCGCTTGTTTTTATGCTTCCACGATCTGTTTTTCAGCTACAGGGAAGATCATGGCCAATAGTGAGGTCGCTATAACTGATTTCATTTTTAAAAAAGGTGTTGTTCGAATTATATTACTCTTTTGAGAGTACTAAAACGAGATGCAAATGTTCATGCTTTGCCATAACACTTAAGTTTTCCAAGGGTATGGTAACCTTGCTCGCTGCCATCACCTGTATCTCCAAACCTGAGCTGTTTAACCGGCAGATGTGTCTTCTCAGTAAGGAGACCGCTGTCTTCACGCCATACATAGTCATTCTTCCGACAGTTACAACCATACCTGGAGTCTGCACATGAATTGGTCATCCCGCATGCCCACTTACCACTGCCAGGCGATGCTCCACCCCAGTACGTCATTTTAGTAGAGTCACGTGATACCCACCAGGCAAATCCGTTTCCAAATATCATTGAATCATAACACTCGTACTTGATAAACTGTTCACAATGTGCGGAGGCCCTGGTGAGACTCGCCAGCTGAGACAGACTCGCTCCTGTATAATGAATGTCACGTGAGTAACAACCAGCAGATTCACATCCCTGCACGTGCGTTCTGCTTTCACTGTCACTTTCACTGTAAACTTTCGATAGAAAATTGATGTTGTTTTCTTAACTCTTTGAGCTGATCACAGATCAGTTCACGATGAGTTTAATCGATCGGTGAAAGGACGGTTATAAAACACTGAGGAGGCTACCGTATTTTCACCGATGTGTAGTTTCTATGTTAACCGATATGCGGTAAAAATAGAAACATTTTATTAAAGATTGATCATGAGTATCACAGGAAGTAGATCATTTTCTTAGTTGCGTCAAAGTAATTTACCACAGCATCTGTAGTTGGTGCCGCTGGGCGTACGTGCTTGGTAAGGGGAGTGGTCGCTGTAAACTTGCTATGTCAAATTGATGTAAAAGACGTTTACATCGTCATCGTCAGAATCATGATTGTTTACATCATGCGTGTAATACTTAAGAGTCTCACAGGAATTTGAACTTTCCATCTCTTCAGTATTATACACTACTTGACAATGATACAAAATGGGAAGCATGGTTACGGATCAGGTTTTTTCACAACAACTGAGAGAATTCTCACGCAACAACTTACGAAAAGTAGAAGTGAAAAGTTGTTGAGACTTTTCTAAGAAAAGAAAACCGGCAGTTGTGAAAGGACTTTTGGGATGAAATTTGAAAGCTTCAAGCAGAAAAAGGCGATCTTCCCGATCTATCACAAGCACGCGCAAATTTCAAACAGGGTTCCCTCTATAATTCGATCGCCGGTCTATACGGGTGAATGAAAATCACATGTCGGTCGAAGCAATGCGGTTAACGAAGGATGTATCGGCTAAGCAAGACTTGTTAGCAACCGCGCTTTGAAAACAGGTTCTATGTTTTCTCCTTAGCGTCAGTAGACATGAGTAGACAAAAAAGTACAAGCCAATACAAAGAATGAAATAGAGTGCAAGCGCTTTTGCTCGATATAACATCCACTGCAAGTATACATACATACCTTCTTTATTGACTTTCCTCAAGGAGGCTTTTAAAAGAAAATCACTTTAAAATCCAATTTATTTTATTGGTTGTATACACTAGAGTTTTTCACGAAGCCGCTACTTGACATTTGTCACTAACTGACTCAGACATTTTTGCTCGGAATATAAAGAGAAAAATCTTTCAACACAAAATTTGATGATTTTCATCCTTCCTGGCTTTAAAATTTCGACGAACTGTTTTGGCGAGCTATCGAAATACTTTTTTATTATAAATTTTAGATTATTACAAAGCTACTGTAAACTTTTTATGACAAAAAAAAACGGGGATGATCATGGCAATTATCGAGGTTGCAATAACGTATCTAATTCATAAAAAACCTGCTGTTCGTATATTATTTTACTTTTTTGGGAGTATTGAAACGATATTTGAATGTCTATGCTATGCCATAGCACTTTAGCTTTCCCAGTGTGTGGTAACCTTGCTCGAAACCGAATACATCACCAAACCTGAGCTGTTTGACTGGAAGATGTGTCTTGTCAGTGAGGAGGCCGCTGTCTTCACGCCATACATTGTCATTCTTGTCACAGTTACAACCATACCCGGAGTCTGCACATGAGTTGGTCATCCCGCATGCGCACTTACCACTGCCAGGCGATGCTCCGCCCCAATACGTCATCTTAGTAGAATCATGTGCTACCCACCAGGCAAAAACCCCGTGCCCCAACATCACTGAATCATAACACTCGTACTTGATAAACTGTTCACAATGTGCGGAGGCCCTTGTGAGACTCGCCAGCTGAGACAGACTCGCTCCTGTATAATGAATGTCACGTGAGTAACAACCAGCAGACTCACATCCCTGCACGTGCGTTCTGCTTTCACTGTCGTGACTTGTCACTGTCACGCCAACTCCATTCTTGTCACTCATGTCACAGTAAACTGTAAATGGCGCCATGCCTCCTGCGCCATCCGGATCAATGACGTAATTTCCGCTTACACTGCTGACGTATTTTCTGATCACAGAACAAGAGGTCCCAAGTGGAGAATTGATTTTGACTTTGGCTTCTATTGTTGACAGAGCATTAGTCGCTTTACAGGTGTAAGATCCTTCGTGTGATTTCTTGATGTTCTGAATCAGCAGTGTTTCATTCTGTAGAACATTGGACCCAACTGGAAGTGAAGACTTATCATTCTTTGTCCAAGTGATTGCAGTTCTCAGATCACTCTCGGCTACACAGGGTAGATGAAGACTTGAACCGATCATAGGAGTAACCTCTTGAGGAGGACGGACTTTGAACCGCAGAGGAGAAAATACCGTCAGTTGAACAGTGTCTGTTGCTGATCCCATAACATTCTCTGCCTTACAAATATATGTCCCACCGTCCTTTGTTGTCACACTGTAGATTGTCAGGGTTCCATTTATCACTTTAGTTCTGTGTTCAGGCAAACTACCAACTGCTCTGGAAAACGTGATACTGGGAATCGGCTGACCGGTAGCATTGCAGGCGATGGTGATGTTTTGGTTCTCTTCAGCAATCAATCGATTGGACGACAATGAAAGCTTTGGAGCGACTGTCCAAAGAAAAAAAGAAATATATTTTTTTGATGGATAAAGCAATGGCGAATGCTCTTTATTAAATACGATTTTATACCACCTCCACTTCGGTGAATAATTGTTAATTATAAACGTTATTTTCCTTTAATTCCCTGTCGTAGATCTCCTTACCCTAATAAAATTGTAGCCTGCCATGTGCATGTGTGTTCCAATTTAAATTTCATGCGATAAATCCTCTCTTGATAAGGAACGTGTCTCTTTGAAATACCACATGATAACTTGGGTGCAATGAAGTGGTTGTGAAGTTGCGTTTTCTTTTCATATTTCGCATCAGCGACATTTAAATTGATACGTTCAAACGAACGTAAATTATTCACCACTTAGATCGCATGCGGACCCTATTAAACACAAAGGGCTTTTCTCCGAGCGCCAAACACAACTACTCGCCATTTGACTTCTAAGTTCAATGGCAACTTACACTGAACAGTTAATTTCGCCGAGACGTTCACTTGTCCCAGCAAATTTTCAGCTCTACAGCTGTATACTCCTTCGTCTCCAGGTCTAACGTCCTTGACTATCAGAGCACCACTGGACTCTACCACGTGACGACCATTAGTAAGCGATGAATTCAGCCTAGACCACGTGACTTTTGGACTTGGATTACCATCCGCTGTACATTTCAAGATGGCTGTCTGGCTTTCATTGACTGTCATTCCAACAGGATGCTGCAGCAGAGATGGAGCCGAGATGGACTGGCCCGGTTCACCTTTTTCGCCTTTCATACCCGGCAGGCCTCTAGGTCCCACGGGACCGGGATCCCCCGGCACTCCAACATCCCCCTTTATTCCCATCGGTCCTTGAGCTCCTATTGGTCCATGTTTTATACCAGGAGGTCCGTTTGACCCGGGCCTCCCTGGGGGACCTGGTCTCCCTCGGGTTCCCGATCTTCCTCGTCGTCCAGTGTTACCTTTTGGTCCTGTGCGGCAGAGCGTGTGATCTTTAGCACAGACTTGGTTTTGCAGCAGACCAAATTCCTGTTTGATCAGCAGTCGAACTTCAGAAGCTGTTAGGGTTGATTTCTGTTGTGAATCATCGGGCGAAGAGCGTTTTTGTCTTACCATGGTCTCCTATTCACCTGGAAAATCAGTAATAGTAATTGGACTGAGTGGATGCAATTCAGGGAGCAATCACGCGAGTAAAATTAGGAGCACGATTTCTCTCTGAATTGTACGATACGAGGTCCAGTTACTAATTAACAATTAGATTATTCGCTCTCAATTTTTATGAGGTGATAATCTAATTGTTTTAGTAAAATTCTAACTCATTTTCCTTCAAATAATGATTTCTAATTAGTTTTCTACAAAATGAACTAGTATAAAACGTCACGCTTTAGCAAAATCGAACTCGCGGAATTTTCATTTGAATCTTTCAGTTGTGACTCACGCTCATCAGTTTTTTTCAGTAATTTCAACGTTTAAAACTTGTGCAACGGTGAATTTCCTCCTTCTAGTCTTAGCGGGAATTGAATTATCCAATAATGTTTCTAAACTTCCTCCGAAACTTCAGACAAACGAGAAAATGTCGCCAGCCTGTAGACGAACTTCAGCCACCGCACACTAATGGCTGATAGTGTTCAATAGCTCAACCAATCAGATTGCGGCAAATGCATTAGTATACTAGTAGAATTCTACTAATTAATCTTATCAATGACAAATATTCGAAGTTAGGAAGTCTTTGAACCTGTTTTGTTTGAAAAAGTCAAAGGTATATTCAATCAGCTTTACAAACGGAAGGAAAACAGCAAGAAAAAACCCATCCAAGTGCAGGTGATTGACGTGCGAATGGCGTAGGTGTCCAATTACAGGTATCCAATTTGAACAAATTCAAATTGGAAAATTGGACCCCCACGTGATCGCGCGCCAGTTACGCGGCAAATAGGCGCGCGCAGAACCAATCAAAATCGATAATTTTATTACAGATACGAAAGCATTTTTTTTTCCACTATTGCGTCATTTACCATATTGGGTTAAAAGAACGCGCAAAATATGACACGTTATTACACTGTGGAACAGGGCAAAAATGCAGACGGTAAGCGGAGTAACAAAATGGCCGAACTAAACGACCCAAACTAAGTGGGAAGAAATGGTGGAATGATAAATCCCTTAATCGATGGTTTAACATATAACACGCTTAGATATTTTGCTCATTGCTCGTATTCGTATAATGCACAACTCGGAAAATATCCGCGCGTATTATATGTTAAACCATCGAATAAGGTGTCTTTATTGAACATCGTTCACTGTGAATCAGTATGGTAATACTTTCATTATTACCGTCACGGCTTACCGTTATTATTTGACATTCAGCGCTTGGTATCAAGCAACGTAGCCGTAAAGATTTCCTCTTTCATTAGACTGGGGCTCAGTCAATATACAATCCTGTCTATTTTTGTTAGATAAAACATTCCGCTAAACTCATGTTCCTTCGTGGATAAGGGACGCGCCATAACAACTGGAAATTTACTCCTAACGTATACTGTTGAAAATCTCAATAACGTAACTAAACCTACCTTTGGTCGCTTGCCAATGGCGGCCTGTAGTCATAACATGCCATCTGCCGTAATTTTGTTGTACTTTTCTAAGGATTTTTTTCTCCATTGTGTCACAGAGTGTTACTGTGTGTGATATCAGCCGATGGTGTTCTTGAATTCTGAGTTCCACGTGAATTAGCGCGATACAACACACAACAGACAACAGCAAACCTGACGCGGAACACAAGCGGTGCAGTGTTTGTCTTCTCTTCGTCTGCTTCTTTTCTTTATCTTGTCGTTTCATCGTTACAACTGCCACTCTAAACTTGGGATGTCAAATTGATGTACCCGGCGTTTTCTTTTCTCCGAGTTGCTTGCAGATCAGTTCTCTGTGTGTTTAATCGATCGGTGAAAAGACGATTTAAAACTAATGGTCCGATTTTCACTGACATGTAAGCGTAACAGAATCTTAATGTTAAACGATTTGTGGTAAAACTAGAAGGATGAGTTTGTGCTTGTTATGGGGATTCAGTATAACAGGAAGTATATTATTATCTTACTCGGGTCAAACTGGTATCTGGCTGATGGCTTTGCATGGGTACACGTGTTTTGGGAGGGGGAGAGCGGGAGGCCGGAAGTGGATGGGAGGGGAGTGTAAAATGTTTTCCGGAATGACAGTTGAGCAACTATTGGTAAGAATCTGCAACTCAGAAACTTAGGAAGTTAGTAAATTACCGTTGCTGATTGATAATCATGAATGACCGAACAATTGTCAATTGACAATTGTCATGCAGTTTTACTCTCGATGGCATCCTCCGTTCTTAGCTTAAGATGCTTTCTTCTTACTTCTATTTAGATGGTGATCTCCTACCCCCGGGGGGGGGGGGGTACCCCTTTAATTTTACTACGGGGGTGAGCCGCTGACTCCCTGAGTAAAAATGATGAATTTGCGACCCTATTCCAGAGAAAAGTTGCAAAAAAGGTACCCTGTTCCAGACTTGAAGCAAAGCAACTAATGCGTACGCGATCCAGAGTGAAATTGGCATCCAGAGTGATATCGGAGCGACTTTTAATAGTTAAATGAACATTTATTTAACTCAACTGTTTAATGAATAACTGGTTAATGTACTGGTTAAATTGGTTACAGAAATGCGAGACACGATCGATAACGTACGTGACGTGACCGATCACGCAATGAAAATGGCCTTTTTTGTGGAATACCACGGGAAACAGCAGATATCACAAAGCAAGTGACGGGGGGGGGGGGGGGGGGGAGCGGAGTTAGCTATACTAGACCGTGCAGTGTGGTTAATCAGGATTCTAGGGGAAATTCGACACTATTCCAGAGTCAAACCTGAAATAAAATATACCCTGTTCCAGAGATAAAGGGCGATTTTTATACCCTGTTCCAGAGTCAGAGAACCAAAAAACATACCCTGCTGAGCGGCACATACCCGTATAGCCCATATATGGGAGTACCCCCCCCCCCCCCCTCCCCGGGTCTCCTACGTTTGAGCTCAGCGTTCGGCGTAAGAGAAACCAACTACATTATCACTTGAAAGTACTGCTCGATTATATTCATTTCAATGTTCACACACCTGGTTTTTATCCGCAGACTTTTCAGCCTGTAGATTCACCTTTTACAGGATAACAAACAATACTACATAAAAGCTTTTCTCGATAGCTTTCAATTCAATATTTACACACTAGGGTTTCATCCACAGACTAAAGTTTCAACAATGTACAGCATAATAAACAGCGCACGCGAAAGTACTGCTCAGTAGCTTTCATGTAAATGGAAAACAGACGTTTAAGGTACAGCCATATTAGTACAGTATAGTTAACCCGGGGTTTGTTTCTGGTAGTGAAAAAAAATGCTTAACAATAATATCATGTACTATGGCTGCATGCTTAAATCATTGTTGCTAAATGAGGAAGAAGTCATTAAGTTCACTGCCCCTAGGTAACGCAATTAAGAGAGTTTTCTCTCTGTCCTGCTCTACATGGGCGAAAAGTGTCGTACCATCAGACTCGCCTCCAACAGACGAAAGGCTGGGTACCACCAAGCTATGTCGCTGTTTGTGCCTTTTTCTTTAAGATGTTAAAGTTCGATACCCTTGACAACTCATCCCTTAGATCTCAGTAAAGTAAGAGCCTTGCTTTCATTACCAGAGTCTTGTTTTTAACTCCAATTTCCTTTTACTTATTGACCCTTCCCTCATCTCCGATCCACACATGGTGATTTTTCACCCATAACGCATTCTCTATGCAAGGCTTTGGCTCATAGAAGTAACGCTTGCGTAGCTTCTTGTAATCAAACGTGTTATATTTACAGTACGTGGTGTAGTTAACCACAGGAGGTACCACTTTAGCGTCATCTCCACTGTCCTTTCCCAGCCGCAGCATGCGCTGAGCGAATGCTCGATGAATGCCTATGAATGTGTCACAAACGTTCTTTGCCTGCCAATCAAATGAGTCCGGAACCATGTGATTCAGCCTTTTATCGTGAAAGTACAACCGGTCCGAGATATTGTTGAGCCACATGGCAATCTGCTGGTCAGCGTGCGGATGACACAGCATCATGCGCGCGTCTTGGTTAAGAAATTTACTAATGACGTCATGTGAAAAAACCATCCATGATTCGTCGATCCAGGAAGTGTTCGCTTCACAGTGAAAATTTCCCCAAATAAGATTCTGTTTTGGACGCAGAGGCAGCTCGTTCAGTAGTTTCTTTATGCACACGAAATAGTCGTCGTCCGTTCGAAGGAAAAATTGAAAGTCATATTTAGCCGAAGCCCATTTCGCGTGGTACAAGAAGCGAAGCCCAAATTCCACGCCGCCAAGAAGTGGTTGGAATTCCATGTCTCCGTAAAGTGATCTTTCTTCCAGAAGAGTTTGCTGGATTTTTCTGTTAACGACTAGTCCGTCTGTGAAAAAGTGACTAGCAACCTGCAGCATGGATATAAAACCACACAAGATTCGGTACTCGCTTAATGTGACAGTCCATGCTATCAGCGGAATCTTGGATGAGTTACCCTTCAATTCTCCGATTTGCTTAGTCGCCCCCTTGACTTCCTTCCCCTTTTCCCCCGTACTGAGGCAAGATGGACTTTCAGATAAAAGCATGAGAGTACATAACGACCATGATGATGCTGCTCGTCAGTGACATCAAGAAGCGCGGAATTAAGTAATGAGATTAACTTTAAATTAGATTAAAAGTCGCACTGGTGCCCGGGCCCTTGCTTCAATATTTCGATTTTTTCGAAAGGCGCACGGTCAAGATCGCGGCTGTACATGGGTCAGCCTTTCACTATTAATCATTTTAAGCACTGTGCCTTCCTAAAACCCAATTTTAGGTTCCTAAGAAGAATTGCAGAGCCAAGTAATTTTTTTAATAGCTGATAAGTTATAGATCATTACCATTAAATGCTACACTAACCTCTTTATCATTGCAATACTTCCACCATGTCCGACGAATAGCGTCTCTTCTCTCCCACCTGACGGGCGCTGTAGACACAATTATCACCAGCAGAACACGTGACTTGTTTTCACCTATGTCCCGGATGTGAGTGATAGGCAGCCCTACAGTGACGTCAGGTATTGGCCAAACCATTTGACCTTGAATTTCTCTGACGTTGATACGAAAAGGAAGAATATCCGGTTGGTCCGGTATGACCGGTTCCGTAGAATGCTTCCAGTTCAAAAGCAGTATTAGCACTCCTGTTAGTAAGACTACAAGTTGAAAGAGTTTATATCTTCGAGGCATGGCTGGGCTGGCTATGGGAAACTCAAGTAGCGTTCAGTATCCTACCTGAGAGAAAAATATCTTTGCACTTCAGTTAATTTGTGAATAGTCACATATATTTTTTAATTATGTGCATGTACAACTTTGAATGGCCGAGAAAGTTCACAACAAGCCTAAATTGATATCGGGAGAAAACCAAAACATAAACACAATTGTAATATCTAGTGGCATTTCAGTTATAACAAAATTGGTTTCTAATCATACGAACACAGAGATCCATAGAGTTTATAAATAAAAACCAACATTCCATATTTATTTTGTTCCCATTGCAGGACAGAACCCAATCAGATAAGTTTGTTATTCACCTGGCATTTTTTATCCTTTGTAAATTTAACTGATATAATTTTAGAATTCCCTCCTCAATCTTCAACAGGCTATTTGAAAATAAATAAAAGAACGAGTGTGTAACGGAGCGGCGGCAAGTGAAACAGTCAGCAACTTCATTAAGTTAAAGCTGAAATTCAACTGCTGTTGGTACGCTCTTAACTAGACTATCGTGAAGCTCTTGACGACAAAGTCAGCGTTTTTTTTCTTTGTTTTCTGTTCTTTTTGTATAGAAACAGTACAAGCGGATAATGTTTTCTTGCCTTAGAATCTTCTAGTCTTGTTTTATTTTCTATTAGACTTTTTGTTTATCTTATCGTTTCTGTTTTATTTTATGCCTTGTCGGCTATATTCGTGACCTAGCACTTGGAGTGGCGCGCGTATCGTCTTATCTCTGACTTACCTGTTGATCTCTTAATTGATCATAACATGTGATTGCTTTGCCAGTATCAAGCAGGATCACCGGTGTTCACTAAGTAAAATGAGGGATTTCCTGACCTGCGTCTCTTGAAACAATAAAATGCGTTAAATGCACTATTCGTGTAAACCTGCTATGTAGGCTTTCAAATTACAAAGGCGGCACAGTAACCTGTTGGTAACTGGTGCCAACTGGTGATGCGAATGGTCTTGTTTTGTCTTTAGAGAGGGGACGCAAAGACCATCAGTTGTAGTAGAGTGTTTGTGTCATCCCTCCTTCTCCTCCCCCACCCCACCAATCCCCGAAAAAAAACCCGGAAAATCTCAGATATATTATGAAACTACCAGATAATGTTCACCAATGGACTCGGCCCCTGGTTCTAGTCGCTTCTTCTATAGACTCTTTAATAAATCAAAAAGATTCGCTTGTTTGGGTTGCATGGGATCGAGGTAAAACTGATTGAAAATTAGGAAGGGACCTCACTTTCGTTCGCTCTTCCCGGGATCCAATGTTAACTTTTATATGCCAGTTACCACTTTAGAAACCAAAAGGAAACTGGGGCGAGTCTCGTCTCGCAGTCGCTTGTGGGACCGTTACTAGAAACAATATGACATCGCATATCGCAGCACTGTAAATTACAAAATGAGGAACGGCATTCATGGAAAACAGGGTTAGGTTAATGTTTACGTTAGAGTTTACTAGATTAGTATTTAGCATGGACTGTTTATTAGTAGTTATATTAGCATTAATTTTATTAGAAAGTTATAGCACCTGATGTATTCAGTTTAACCGTGTATAAATAAATGTATAAATAAATAAAATGGAGACTGGGAACGGATCTAACTCCTTTAACGGAAATGTTTCTGAGAGAAACGAGGCGTTCATTTTCTTTATTTCCAAATGTGCTTCAAGTATAAAAAGTTTAAAAAACAATCACGAACAGACACGTAATGAGTAAGAATCACTGACTCAGTTTTATTTATTTATTCACTAGAATAAGAAAACATACTGGGAGTTAAAACGATAAGTCATGTTTGTAATTTTTAGGGACAAAGGATGTCCAAATAAGCATCCATGCTATGGATGGCAAATTAATAATCTGAACGGTTAAGAAAAAGGGTGCTAAATTTAATCTTAATCTTAAATTTAAATTTAAATCGTCATCTCGATGGCGTCAGCTGCTTGGAAGCGAATATATAAGTTAAAGGTCATTTTGCTCTTCTTCAATTCTTTTAAACTAAGTGGTTATCAAATATATAGATATAAAAATAGTTTTAAAAATGTATTCATTTTCATATATCTTCGCCCTTAGCAAACAAAATTCCAACTTAGCACAATTTCTTTAAAAATGCACTGACGATTTCCTCCACGAGACGGCAGGATGTCGTTTTGTCCTCCTCGCTGCTTCCGGCTTGGCGCTATGCTTTCTGGTCACGTCGCCTTCACGTTCTTTGGGTGTGAGAGTCATGGTGCTGCTCACGTGCTCGGAACGCATCGAATGGATTGATTGCAGGCTCCCCATCCCTCCACGCGCATGTGCAGGAGTCTTCGTAAAGTCAAAATTCTCCATACTGTTGTCCAGCAGAGTGGTACCAGGCACACCGACGCATGCGCAAACAAACTCTGGGTTTTCGATCAGTGTTTTAACAATCTCGGCGGGTTTCGGTCTCTGAAGTGGGTCTTGTTGCCAACATTTGCGAAGTAAAGATGCCCTACAAAGATAGTTAAATTGTTTGAGCTTTAAGAAGAAACCATCGGAGGAGTAGTTTTTTACTTGTTAGTGAAAGAGTTGTATCCGATCATCAATCGACATTGCCAAACACTCTAGCGACCCTTTTCAGTCCACAGTTGAAATTATTAGTCCTAGTTACATAAGGTCGGAACAAACGAGCACGAGAATCGACAAAAGTTGAGACACGTCCGTTGGTCGAGAAAGTTTTAAATTCTTAACCACTGTCACCAAAGCGTGGTTAACTCAGCGCGCAGAAGGTATGCTAGAGTTTACACTATCTCTTTTCGACCAAAATTGTCCACTCTCATAAAAATGTACCCAGGTTTAAGTTCGATGAGAGTCGGCGGTCGCAGAGTTAAGATCTCATCATCTCGTTCTCGTTTGATAGGGTCTTAACAGACATTCGCTTTTAAAAGACCCACAATCCTGGCCAACAGTCTTGGGTCAATACTAACACCTTTCGTCATACAAATGGTCTTTTTTCTTCACCTCCCCACCTCCAACACAATCTTAATGTTTATCCATCCAAACCAAACCCTTTATTACAACACTGCTTTGGTGGTGAGGGGGTGGGAGAATGGCTCTGAGAATTCAATAATGACTGTCACTAGACGGCATATTTTTTAAGGCCCCAAGGACGTTTTTCCAGCATTGTATCTCGCAAGTCATCTACCTTACCTGTTCCTTATAAATAACGTTTCAGGCTAATTGCTTTGCAGCTTGTTGAAGAAAATATTTGCTTTCTTTACGGTTTAACGGTTTTCACTGTAACAACTTCTGAGCACACACTTAACTTACATTTCCTGACTCGCCTGATGCGGTATTTCTAACGTACAGCCCTGTTCAACAGTCTCCAGGACTTGTGCATTGGACATTCCTTGATAAGGAAAGCCACCAATTGTAGACAGCTCCCAGAGCGTGACGCCATACGACCAAACGTCCGTATACGGAGTGAATAAACCTTCCCTGATGGACTCTGGTGACATCCATCTTACTGGCAACATGGCTGATGGACAGAGAAGTGGGGAAAGACACAGTCACGGATGTAAGTCATGGTAAAATTGCGAGGAACATTGTTCTTAGTTGAATCGTCCAAAAAATGTGAAAGAAGTTACGGTTGTCATTATCCAATCAGAAAGGTTCTTAAGTATTCCCAAGATTGTCATTATCCAATCAAAAAGGTTCTTAAGTATTCCCAAGAATGCTCAAGATTCTTCGAGCTCATTGGTCTGTGGTTGCGCCTTAGCGACCAACCGCTGGATACATTGATTGATATATCGAAAGTTGCATCGTCACATAATACGTCGTGTTTCTTAGGAACGTCTCTAACGTATACCGCGGGCTCACTCTCCATTTCTCACCTTTTCGTTGAAACCTGTAGTAATCATTTGCCTGTAGAGTTCGCGCCAATCCAAAATCACCGATCTTGATTACGTTTCCAAAACCCACCATGCAGTTTCGTAAAGCGAGATCCCTGAAATGGGAGAAAAACAACTGCATAAACGCAGACATGGATAGTAACGTAAAAGCGGCTCGTGCGATCTTTGTAAACATAAAATAGTGAAGTATTTGAAACTAAAGGAGAAAGGAAGAGACGGAACAGTTGTCATCCAATTACAAGGCCATATTTATCGTGTTAAAACCTTTTAACTGTCTTAACGTGTCCTAGCTGTTCATAATAATGAGCATGCGCATTACCTATCAGACAAGTGAGAAACCTCACCTGTGAACAAATTTCATATCTGTTAGGTACTGGAGCCCGCGAACAATGTCCAGCGCCATGCTCGTCAGTTTTCGAGGCGTTACATCTTCTGCCTACGAAAATGAGGTTTAAACTCATTTTAGTATTAATAAATATGTTCAGGTAAATCAGCAATTTTAAGTAAATATGGAGTGGTTTCACGTGACTCTGATGTAAATAAAACCAAAGTACCAAATGAATGAAATGATCCTCGCAGTGTGAAAGCAATTGAAGCAATTGCACTTTTTAGCCTGGAAAGAATTTCAAGGCCTCTTACGTTATGTTATCATAAGAATACGTTACGTTATGTTATCATAAAAATACGTTACGTTATGTTATCATAAGAAAACGTTACGTTATGTTATCATAAGAAAACGTTACGTTATGTTATCATAAGAAAACGTTACGTTATGTTATCATAAGAAAACGTTACGTTGTGTTACCATAAGAAAACGTTACGTTGTGTTATCATAAAAATACGTTACGTTATGTTATCATAAGAATAAGTTAGGTTACGAACACGAGTTGGCACGAAGCATCATGTCTTACTTCTGGGGTTCCCTGTTGATCCACTAAGCGACGTCGGGCCAGGAGAAAGCTTTTTAAATCACCTGCGAATACACAAATACAATAGGCAGAGGTTTTAGCTTGATTCTCGTTGTCTGGAGCGAAAGGAACTTTGCGGTACACACATCAAGATCATTTCTTTGGGTAGTTTCTTACCGTGAATCATAAGCTCCATAATAATATATACAGGTTCGCCTGTGGTACATACTGCAAGAAGCTTTACGAGATTCGGATGAGATAGCAGCTTCATCTTATCTGCCTCACTAAGAAATTCCACCTGGGAATAGAAACGAAAGATGAATGCGATGGCAAGTGTCGATCAGAAGTCGTAATCGATAAAGGCTTCTGCATGTGCGGATCGATTCCAGTAGCAGTTTTCGTACAAATACGTTTGATAAGCTAACGCGATCCATTTTCGCGGTGTATGCAAAGTGAGAATTGAAATATCTCCCTGTGGGGCACTTGTAAATAGATTCGTGGTAACATGCATCTTGGAATTCAATTTTATAGCCAAGTAACCATTTCCGTATTTTTTGTTTGTTTTTGTTCTTGTTGTACTCCATTTTAGGCTTGAGGTAATTTCGACTTGCAGTAAGAAACGTTTGCAACCAAATTGCATATTTTTCGTGATCAAAAATTGTTAGCATACATTTTTTTAATACAAACCTTATCTTCAATTGATGCTCCAACTCTTAACGTTTTCACAGCCACTGGGACCGAGACATCAGATCCCATCAGCCCCAAGCCTTCCCCGCCAAACACCGCTCCAAACGCTCCCTCGCCCAGCTTCCGGTTTAAAATAAGTTTTTCCCGTTTTATTTCCCAGTCATCCAAAGTGAATATGGAGCCCGTGAAGTTAGAGTCTAGTAGGCCCAGTTCACGTAGGCGATTTTTAGTGTTACGGTACTTTGAGGAGTATCTGGTGAAAAAGGATAAATTGACTGTTGAAGAAAAAGTGTTTTTAAACACTTTAAAACACTAAAATGTTTTAAGTAATATATCAAACACGAGAGGCAGTGTTTCATCTGGATATCCAAACACGGAGAAGACAGTTGAAAATACAACGCGCAGCGGAGTAATTTTGACGAAATTCGAGGTGTTTGGATAGCCGAGAAACACTGTCTCGAGTGTTTGATATATCTTCTCAATCGAAACAAAAACTAAAAAGTAAAGGGAGAAATAAAATCGTAAAACCCTATGCTAATTAAGACCGGGCATCCAAGCCTCCTTCACGGTTATGATTTTCTTTGTTTAAACTAGATGAATTATTAATTAGTTTGAGAAAGAAAGAGCCAACCTCGTTCCCTGGGTCTCTCTGGGTCTCTCATCTTCATGGGAACGAAGTTGGCTGTTTGACAAGTGGCTAAAAACGGGAACTGCACCGAGCCGTGAAATGAACTCCCGCGTTAGCCCAAACAGATACGGGTTAGCCTTAATGGTAGGCTGATTCTCAGACGCCGGAGGTCGATCGCGGCCGCTACGCTTTCCCTCTCTCCCTCTCCCGACGAAGGAGAGGGAGAGAGGGAAGGCGTAGCGGCCGCGATCGACCTCGGACGTCTGAGAATCAGGCTACCTTAATGGTTATTATGACAACGTTAGCTGCGTGCGTGTCCACCACTTATAGAATGCCTTGTGAATAGGACACGTGAGAATGAATTACAGATTTTGATTGGATAATGGTCTATTTTGGTCTAGATTTCCACAAAGGTTAAAGTATCCCAGTGGAAAATATTTAGTTTGTCGTATCTTCTTATCCTGTCTTTGGAAAACGCCCAGCCTTGGTTTAGGCTGGCCTAATTGTTTGTTATGTAACGCAATTACGGATGCTTGGAACAAAATTATTAAAACTATCAAGAACATTTTTTGGTCTAGTTTCTGGATTTTTTGAGATAATTTTTTTATAATTCTTGCAACGAAATTTGCCAGCACATGGCCGAGTTTTGAATCCATTTTCCACTTGTCCCTCTAGACGTTGCAAAAGGGGTATTGTCTTTATTTCCAGTCTTCTTTTGAAGTCAGTAAAGGCTTCGTACTTATTGAGAGCTCATGCATGTAATTTTTGTATCTTATCTAAGCCTCACCTTCCTTTCAGAAGCCACGCCACAAATATAAGGACTGTGGTAACAGATGTCAGTGCTTTAAGAAAAAAACAACGACTCACGGTAAGTCATCTTAATAAATAGCGTATGCATATGTTAGTAGAGATGTTTGTAATATCGCTGTCCACTCAAAACGGTAAAAAATGTGAATTTGTTTCTATTTCGATTGCCAGCACCACGAAGGTAAACTGCAACTGATTAGGAAAAAATTGTAGGAGGTTCACACCGAGAAATTTTAAAACTCCTGAATCGATCCTGAACCTCGGAACGAATCATTAGACTAGCGAGCGAATTGGGCAGGGGTATCCGCTACAATTGTTTTTTAGACTTTGCTACGAGCAATGACTGCCTCCTGAACAAAGGAGCCGCTTGTGGCGCTAAGATAGTAGCAGGGTGTGCTAATGTGTCTTGCCTTCGGACACAATACGAGATCTCTCGAACCATACCACGCTTCGTCGGTAAGAAATAACTGAATAATTATGTCTACTTACCAATAACAACAGTAACAATGATAGCCACCTTACAGGATACATCCAAAGCTTTCCTCAAGCTTTCCACTCCACATATCGCCTCAGGTTCAGGTTCTTTGGGCGCACAAACAAAATAAAAAGGAAACACTTTGAGTTCTCGTTTCCTTTCACTCACAATATTTGAGGCAATTTTCTCTCATGCCCCCATGCGGCACACAGAAACAAAAGCATCTTCATCAATTTCTCATAATAAAACATAGGCATGCCAACCGCAAGGTTTTATGAGAAGGGCGAAAAGGTGGAATTCCCCTTCCCATTGAAGGTCGCTCTCCCTACGTGTTCGTTTCCATTTCTTGATTTCGCGTCTTTTTTTGAAATTCCATGAAAGATGCAATTTTTTCTGAATCCTCAAAAAACACACGCGTTCAACAATAGTTTCTGGCCAATTTGACAGCAACGCTTTAGAGAAAAGCGCGAAACAGTCACATGTTAGCGCGTTACGTAAAACAACTAAGACTTACCAGGCAAAAGATCACGTGGTATCTTTCCTGTTGCCCACGTGATTCTGTTGGGGTCCCACTCCAAGCCTCCTGCGTACGTTTCATTTGGTTCGTGAACAGGAATAAACTGACCAAGAGCCACGAAGCGCGAGGCGAATTTCTGTTTGATGAGAATGTTGGAAAGGCGATCTCCTCTGTTGAAGTGAACTCGTCCAGAAACACCCAGGAAGTCGACTTGCTGAATGCGCTGACGGAACATCCTGTTATGTAATAAACACGAGGTCAGGTCATTTTTTGCTCTTTTTGCCATTGCCTCGTGTTGGAGAGAGAAAGGCAAAGAGCGCTGCCTCGTTCCCAGGCGTCGCTCCCTGATCGCACGTGGTGCACTCTGCATTATGGGATTGATAATTCGCGGATCGCTTGGCGTTGTGGGACTGTTGCTCCTGGGGACGAGGCAGCAAGGAGCGAGTAGAAGTTAAAAGCGAGGGATATGGGTCATTTGTAACTCGCCATTCTTCAAACAGTTCCTCAGATAACCTAGCACCTGAAACAGGCTATTTTATGTTTGTTTTATGGGCACAAACAGCATATCACATGTTTTTGTTTCTCGCTTTGATTGGTTGACTGGGGTCGACGATCATTAAGTCTTTACAAAACTTGTTTCAGTTTTGATTGCAGTCCTTGGAAAACAAGCGCTCTAAAAAGCATCATGTTTATTCCATTAAAAAAACTACTTACATTGACGTGCGATTGGAGGTAATTGTATCTAAGGCTGAGGAGTCATTCTTGAGTAGCTGGTCCAGTGCTAAAGCGTACGTCCACAGAGCGTCATGCGCAAAAGAGGCGTAATCCGACCAGTCCTTGTTCTGTAAAAAAAGAAAGAAAGCGACAAGAGCGACAATGCAACGGTGTTAACTATATGTAGTAGACGTGCCATGTTTTGTAAGCATCCAACAGTTTTATGACTGATTTCTATCACCCAATTAAAATTTAAAGCTTTCTATCACACGCGAGCGTCGTCGCTGGGACAAAGATCGTGGGCTCAGTCTATTATAAGAGCAGCCACTCGGACTTAGCTGATGGGTCTGTTTTATGAGTTTCTGGAACAAGGATCAATCGTTTATTCAACGAGGGTGACACTTGCTAATTATTAAACTGGATCTTTTTTTAACTTTCACAACAAATTGCGTCCAAAACAGTGCATAAGCGAAAAGCCTTTCCTCTAATTTACATTGCACTTAATATCCGGCAACACCGGACAACAACACCGCCTGTTACCTCTTTTGTCACAGTAGTTTGGTACAGTTCCTTCCATTCCTTGACGGTCCCACCTCCCACGATGCTTTGCCTATCATCTCCAAAGAAAGGAGATGATAGAGTGAAGTAGCCTTGCCCGACGAAGGATTTCAGTTCATCGGTAGAACAAGGAACGTCTTCGGGTGCGGCGTGCCTGTTGCTATTGTAGAAGTCCACATCCCACCAATCAGCACCCAGCCAGTCCAGTAAGAACCAGACGTAACCTTTGTCAGGGGTCAGACCCTGAAATAAATACGACATTGGTTTATTGACGTTTAAGGAAGAGTTCACCAACCAAACCAACCATTGCGGACTCGAAATTGTAATACGACTTAGACGAGTTACACGTCCTTATAAGGACCGACCGGTTCAAACGTCGTGTCTAAGTTACGTTCCATATGCATATTAGCGCGTCTGGATTTTTCAGCGATCTTAATACAGTGTTTTTGGAAGCGAATTAAACTATGACCAGGAGATGTTAACCACTGTTAAGCTAAAGGCGCGCACAAGACGGACTTATTTCGCGTGCTAGTCTATGCAACAATAGCACAACATCTAAACCTGGTCAAAGAGCGTTCAGAGCGTGAGCAGTACCGTGCATCGGAAAAGTATCTTACAAATGAATTGTATTTTTACCAAACTTTCCTCTTCAACTAATTCAAACATAATGAGAACAAGACTCATTCAAACAAAAAAGGTGCATAACTTACAACTGCAGGCCTTACCGCCTTGTAAGCCTGGCACGTTACTGCCCTGGTGGCTGCTGGGTAGGCATCCAGTATTATCACCGTGAATTTACTCTCCGAGACACTGTTGATGTAACTTCTAGCATCCAGGTCCCCATCGGACGGTAACTCACGTGACAGTACTTGAACTCCATGTTTGGTGAGAAACTCGGTACGAGACCGGACCGTGTTGACCGGGTACTTGGCCTCACGCAAGATGGCGCAGTGTTTCCATTTAAACGTGCGAAAAACCGACAAATATGCAAACTTAAATTCGTCGATGCTCGGATTCGTTCGGAAAAAAAACGGAAATTTCGTCCTATCGGATAGCGACACGTCGTCAGCTCCATAACCCATTAGAATCGTATTGTGAAATCGAGACACTTCGGCAATCGGAAGTGTGGCCTTGCTACACGCAGGACCAACCATACCGACCACCTTCTGTGAATCATGGCGATTAAGATATCTTACATACGCTGGAATAACGAGTTCTCGTCTGCATTGAGTAGCAGCCACGAGTAGCTCGAGTCTGCAACGGCTCAAAATAGTGCTATCGTTGTTAATCTCTTTTACAGCCAGTTGTGCTCCGACTTCATCGCCAGGACTCGACCATATCGCTTTCGGTTCCACAAGACTTGGAAACATTCCTCCAATGAACACAGTTCTCTTGACAGTCATCTCTGTTTGTATCCAAGGCAACCAAATATCACGTGACTTATTCAGCCAATAGCAAACGGAATCTTTTATCGACGTCCTGTTTTGAGTTGTATTGATTTGTTGAAGTATATCGGCGATATGTTCTCTTGTAAGAGTAATGGCGCTCATCAATCCGTAAATATCTTTGTAACGTTTCTGTATTTCTCTCCACACAAACTTGTGCAGGTCGTAAATGGGAAAATCGCACCCTCCAGAGGCTTTGCTCGTGAGGTTTGTCGTGATATCGTTCCAAGGAAGGCTAGGAGTAAAGTCATTACACTTGATAAATTATTTGGTAAGTGGACACTGATTTTATTTCAATTCACATGTCGTAGAAACTAACACACAATGGGAGGCAGCCTGAAAGTAGAAACGAAAGTCGCTTGTCGCACTTTGTCTCTTCCGAAAGTGCTTGCTACGCAGGCCCACTCTCTAGCGGATGGTTTCACAAAAGGATGCGCAAACGAACGGATCTATTATTTAATCGTCTCCTTCTCGAGCACGCGTAAATGATGTCTGTGATTAATAAAAATATAATGGGGAAGAAGACGAAGACATGTTTAGCATTTTTAGGGACGCTGAGGGCGGGATTCGGAATGACAGTAACGTTTACCTGCATTCAGGAAAGGAAATCCTCCTGAACTTGTCCGATGTGGTTAAAGGGTCTGGGTCCAAGGCATAAAATAGCAATGACTTCCCTTTTGCTTCGTTCTCGAAAACTATGGAACCCAGGCTCTTTCCTAGCCATGCCACAGAGATGTTCAAGTGTAGACCGGTAATCTGGCTCTCGACTAACAGCTCGCTAGCGTTTTCTGTTAAGAAGAAAGAGAAACGAAAAATTTGAAGATCGCGGAGTATCGAGCAGCTGATATTAAGAACTTAACAGCAGTTAGTAATGCGACCGAAACGTTCGTGCGCCACTTTCTTACACCAACTACAGTACCTTACGGCATTAAAATATCCAAGAAGTAAAGCACATTTTGATCGTTACAAGTTCTTATAGTTGAACTTCAGAACTCCTTTAGAATTACCACTTTTGAATTAAATCCGACAGTATACAACAACGCAAAAAAAATGCCGGACCAGAATCGAGCCGTCATAATTCTCCAAAATGCTTTACCTTCCAGAACAAAAAGCCTATTTCTGTAAGAAAATTTCCACGAAGGTCAATGTCACAGATGTATAGCTTGAATGAACTGACAGATTTGTTTACAGGATCAACATGATTAGCTGTTGTTCCAGTAAACGGAACAGGGCCCTCTCCAGTTAAAATATAGAATAGAGATTTGGGGACTGGACTTGATGATGTCAGATGTAAACCTTGGAATGTTTTCTAAATATACCTTTGTGCCCCGCCAGCAAGGCAAGACACCTCCCTTCACTTTGATTTAGTTGAGAACATTGCGCAGGGTTAAACTCGTGTTCTATGCAGGCTTGACACGTGACCAGATCCGAGGCAATAGACAGTCGCTGCAGTACAACAGGCAACTTTAGAGCTCTCCAGTGGTCAGCGGGCTGGTGATGAACAGTCCACATACGGTCTATGAAATCAGCGGTTGTGTACCAACCTTGTCTATAAAAAGGTAAACAAAGTTGAGATCGTCTGATTAGATACCTTAACTTGAAGTGGACCGGCGAATAACACATCAGCGTGTGCAAGAAATGTAGTTTTTCTGCTTGTTTACATCTCCACGAAGTGAACATAGGGTCTAAAATGATATAGTGGGGTAAGTCCTAATTGGCCTTGCCGCTATTGTATGCTACTTCTGCATGCAAGTCCATGGGAGGTAACCACCCAGTCTTTTGTAAGAAACAAGAGGCATTGTCGCCATGATTGAAAAATGTCTTGCCCAACAGAATTAAACGCGTAAAAAAAAAAGACCCCCCCCCCCCCCCCCCCCTCCCGGCCAGGTGTCGAACCCGATTTAATCCGAAGTCCGTTTGTTCATCGTGTCTCCCACAATATCACTAGGGTTAAGAGTAAGCATTAACAGCATGTGTATAACGTTCGTTGTTTTCATATAGATGCTGCAGGTCCACAGGAAGTTGTTCCGATCTTTATGTTTCCTTTGTACATAAAGCATATTTTTAAAAAGACCCCAAACCAAAATAACTCGAATTCCATATATAAAGTGAGATTGAATTTCTAATTTCCAATTATCTTCAAGAAAGTTTACAACGCAGAGAATGGAGAGCAAACAAACGCGGCACGTAGATGGACGCTTATGATTTTTGTTTAGGTACACTGCTAGTACATGCTGCTCCTCCCGAACCTACCTTCCCGTGATTCCTAATGATCCGGCATCCGCCATTGTTTGACTCTTCACAGGCTCTTCACGGTCAAATGGTACCCAGACTTCTGTGTCGATCATGGCCTGAGGAACACCAGGACTTCTAAAACAAAAAGTATGAAATATGTTAAACATAGAGCCAAGCGTAAAGCGTTCCAGGGCGTTCTGATTACAGTCACCGCGACGTTTACCTGGACATAGTGACGATAAATCATATTCAGGCAAAGCTCGCGTCAAAGGTCTTTTATTCTAGGAACTTGCATCGATATAAAATTACTTTTTATTTGTTGTACAGTCTATGCTTGGCATAATTATCAATTATGTCTCTGCCAACGATGATTATGACAAAGGGCTAATTAAATTACCCTAGTTGGCTTCCACAGGTCTATGTCTATGCTCTAATTGGCGGCTCAAGTGGTGAAATCTTTTTTTGTGCTCTGATTGCCCACTAGATGTCCCGATGTATCATCGTACCGATTGGCAAATCATTGGATGAAGCTATTAATATGATCACTTGGGCACACAATAAGTTTAGTATTTGTGCAAAAAGTCCTCCAGTAACAGAAATAAACAGAATTCATCTGCTAGTGGATAGTTTAGTACCTGTCACTCCCACAATTAATTGAGCCTCTTGTGATCTCATCATAGCTGCGCAATGTCTCATGGGAGCAAGACACCAGTTTGACGTTGTAACCCAGGCCCTCCTCTATCAGTATCTTGGTAAGCTGGGCAGTGGCATGATGGGAAGCGCGGTGCCCATAAGAGATTGTCAGCGGGACCTCCTTTCCTTGAAAGGTGAACTTCTTTTGATGAATTGGTTCTGTTTAAAAAAATAAAAACGAAAAATATGCATCCGGTAAAACATGTCACAGTTCAAGGGGCAGTATCACGAGAGGTCTTCTAAGTTTTTGTGTAAACTATGAGAGAAACAAAATAACCTATAAACGACAGTCAATCAATGTTTTTTTAGTTATTTTCCTCCAAGTAACACTGTCAAACCTGAAAACGTCGGCTCGACGTCTTCAAGTTTTAGACCATTTCTTTCCTAGCCACACCAGTTTTATACAACTTTTGTGACCTGTACAGCTTGTTTCAGCAAGGTTGAGCAACTACAAGTGGATTTCCAATTAATACAAACACCTTATTTGGATTTTGAAGTAGCGCAAAATCTGGGTGAGACTGCCCCTCTAAGGCAATGCATTATTAGCACAACACAATCCTAAATCATTTCCGGTCTCAATAACGACGTTAATAGGTCACATCGGAGTCATTTGAAAAAAGTTCTTAGTGAGCCGAATGATAGACAGTTCGCAGGAAACATAAATAGCTTCTAAGCACGCCTGAACACATACAGGATTGTCGGTCCGACAGAAGACTATTAATCCGTTTCAACGTTATCTTCTCTGAACCATACTTGTTTTAATTCGTCTTAAGTATCATTGCAAACCGTTATTTAGAAGTTTAAGAACCATTTTGCACGTAACAGAATGGCCAAAAAGTGCGTGATCTAGCACACAGTTTCCGTGTTTACCGAACACATAATGTGGGGTCATCAAAATATTTAGTAAGTAAAGTAAAGCCTGCCGAACCACATCCGTTTTGAGTATTGCTCCAGGCTCGGGAGATTTACCAGGCGAATAATTGTGATCACACTAATTAACCAGAACTCGCCGGCAGCCCTTAGGGCGATCGTGTAATACATATTGGCTAGAAGTACACCGCGAGAGTGCAAGAAAAGTGATATAGAGTTTAGACGTTTGTTGGGTACTCTGTGGTGTAGCACTGCGCGTTTCCGTGCCAGAACTCCAGCTGAAGTGGTTTATCCCCCGACGGCTCTGTGGCGCGGCGCAGTGCGCGCGTTTCGACCGCAACTGCGCGAGAAACTTCGCGAAACATCGGTGACATTGAGAACTTCAGCTGCTGTTTATGTTGATATTACGACAGCTTCCAATAGCCATGGCTTCCTGTATTTTATTTAGCGATTACTAGGTTATCAGTGATTTCCAGTCGATAATGAATTAGATCTAGAACCAAAACAGTTGCCAATAAACAGTGCTCGTATAACCTATCGATCTTCTATCTACAAAATATCACTTCGGTTAGCTTTTCAAGGCCTGGCCAAGTCGAAGCACTTGGCCAATATACAGTATACTCAGCTGAACAAAAATGCCGCATTCAAGTTTTATTACTGAACAATGGCGGATAATTGTTAGCGGCAGATTTGCATGTGATGCGTGCGGCAAGGAAACGCACGCGTCGGAGCTGAAATAAATGTCTCTTGAAGGGTTATAGCAGCTCGCGTGATTTTATAAATTTTATTACGTATTAAAACAGTACCTGACTGAGTTTCATAATTTATAGTTGTATAAATAGTAAAGGTTACATTTATTCGCTACGACATGTAACTCAATATATAACGTAAAATTGCCCGGCTCTGGAACTGAAAGCGCGGCCTAAATTTTCAAAGTTGTGTTGCTGTAGTGTAATGGAGGTCATTATATATAGACAGTAAAATGTTTCTCTTTATGTGTGGAGTGAAATGCCATTATTTAAAACACACAAACCGTCACTAACCTGGCAAGTTCTTGAGACATTTTCCAGTTGTGATGAGCCTACTCTGGAACCAAGGAATGATTAAGAAGCACACAGATAGCGTTCGTAGACGAAACATTTTCTGTTCGTCTGCGGAACGGATTTGGATGAAAACCCGCCAAGCTGGCTTCCAACTGTAACTTTACGAAACCAATCTAGCATTGGCAAACATCAATTAAGCAGCATAGAGTCCGTGGATACGTCCAATTTGAATTCATTGATGAGAGGAAATGAAGCAATACCGATTTCGGTCGCGTCCTTGAAATTCAGGCCCTAATTCTGAAGGTATAAATGTTTGACATCGCGACCCTCGGGGCACAAAGTTCGCTTCCAGTGCATACGACCGTGCCTGTCCGCCGGTGTGCTGAATTTACATTTTACTCAACCATAAACAAGTGCATTCTTTTTCTCCTTTGTGTCTTTCAATAGAAACGTGATCAATTGAAACTAAGAGAGTGCAAATGAGCTTACATCTGCACACCCAACACACAACCTTTCAATACAAAATTACCGCACTTGTGGCGCTTGTCGGATATTTATGCGCGCAATACTTACAACACTCACAAAATCAACATGCAAATTGCGAACAGGTTGATCGAAAGGTTTTCCTTTTTGTAATGTTTGTTCCATTATTAAAACACCGCGATCGAATTTATTATGCATATCGCAATAAGCTGTTTTCGTACATTCTGTAATTTTAATTTTCTTTATGCAAAAGTAAAACTTTTTCAGGAAAATTTCTATATTTTTTTCTTTATTTTGGCTAGTATAGAATAAAACGACAAAAGGTTTGACTGAATAATTGGTATATATAGCTTCAAGAACTTCGCCGTTTATATTGAAAAATTGAAAGGATAAATATGTCGGTTTATTGCAAGTCGTTACAGTCGTTACGAAATTTTCACTGTTAATTCTTTCAGCCCAAGGCGTTTTCTTATCTCTATAGGCCTTCAAATAAAAGAAAAGCAAAACAATCCTGACAGGGGCACGAATAGAACCAAAATCTGTGTGTTTTTCTTGTTAGTTGAGTGCGGCGTGAAAGACCGACACCAAAGTGTCAAAAATCAATTTTATTTCAAAATGTGAGTTCCAATAAATTTGCCTTAGGGCGACAAACAAAGCAACAAAGCAATAAAAGGAAAATTAATACGGCTTCTTGGATATGTCACTGACAACGTTTTACAACAAGAATACAACTAGAATTTTTTGTGTTTTTGTATTTAAGTTTATTTTATTTTATTTAACATCATCATTTTTGGGTCTGTCAGGTGCTTGAATAAAGACGGCAAAGATCGTATTTCTTTGGACAGGTGCAGTGAAGTTTGAAATTAGTTGCTTCTCGAGTGTTCCAGGCGCTCAGATTGTGAAGCCGTGTGAATAACCGGCTGAAATGACGAAAAGTGCGTGCAACACGAATAAGAATTAACGCGGTGTCTTGTTTATTTCTTCCGCTCCACCACAATCGGAAAGGCGCCCCGGATCCAACTAAGTGTAACGGTATACTGTAAATTCTTTTTAGTTATGCTTCGCATGTTGTGACGAAATCATTTACCAGACTGTGCAAATTTAGTTATCAAGTCGAACTTAATGCGGCATTTTCCCACTGAAAGATCTGACTTGATCTTCTCGGCCAGAAGCCTTCTCGATCGCAAAATAGGCAGGACGAGGGCCATGAAGTCACTGACTGAAATACTAGAAAGAAAGTGTCGAGGCTCTTACGTTTACGAAACACGAAAGGCTAAGTTTCGACCTATAATCGTATAGCCCAGAGAATCCTCGTACTCTGATTGACTATCGGTGCGAAGTAAATGCCAAATTTGAGTGTAAACTTTTATATTTCGAGTACTTTCCACGGTGAACTGTTCAGTTCTTTCATTTAGGATCCGTGCTGTTTTTTTCTTTGAGTTTCCTTATCAAAAAACAAGGACTGTCTGTAAAAAAAAAACACTATTCCGTCGTTTTAATGGTGCAAGGCTTGTGTGAACAATTAGAAAACGAGTTTGACAACCACGAGGTTCAAATAAAGTTTTGTGATTTTTTTGCTTGATTCCTATTCGCTGGCTCCTGACAGTTAATTTGGAATAGCAATTTAGAACGGCTTTTCTCCAGCGTGCGTTGAATTTTTCAATACGTATACTCACCCACAGACCTAGTTTTTATTTCATAAAAAAGGGGTTGCCTCGCTAGAACGGAAACTTAACGTGTAGTTCACACGAGTGAGGTGATAAATTGTCCTATAAATTTTAAAACTACACCGCCATTTGATAGCAATTAAAGCTCAAACTGACATGGCTCACGAGACCGAATTATCTTCGGGACTTTTGAAAACTGAATACGAGGACTGCCATCCGCCCTCGTTTTCTATGCCGCTTATGAGAAAACTCGGTTAGTAGTCTAATTGTAAATATATAAATGTATCCTTGTGTCGCCATGCTGAGACTTTCGTGAAACGAGGATTTCCAAAACAACAGCACTTGTTTTTGTATCAGAATAGCTTTTTATCAAGTGTCGAAAGTATTTTGTCTGCTTTGATTTTTTATACAGAGGCCTGTAATTGGTTAATAAAACGCGTGCAACGCACGTTAACCAATCACGAACAAAACTAAACATGACTTGTGTCACGCATGTTTTCCCGCGCTTCGCGTCATTTACATAACTACATATTTTTACTTTCAGTTCTGATTGGATAAAAGTGCTGAAGGAGCTATACGGTTTGGTTTTGTTTCTCCAGCTATTGGCTTGTTCCTCATCGTTGTTATAACGCTCATATGGATCTGCATCAAGCGAAGGTAGGAAGGTTCTCTTGTTTTAAGGTTTATATTGTGACCAGTTTGTTATAGTTGAACGACGAGACCTGATTCTCAGCTAAGGGGAAAATAGAGTAGTCGAAATAAAGCATTTCAACAACGTCGTACACTGAAAAGTGAAAACTGGAAACTAGTAAAGGCCAAATTAAATATTGATATTCTTGACCCTCTAAGTACCAATCAGCAAGCAAAAAATTTGACCGTTAAGTGAAATGTCAGTTGTTTTACTACCATTCTCGGTATGCGATATAGCGCGCTCTTTTAGTTTCATTCCCCATATATTTTAAAGTAGACTGTTTTATTCACTTTCGACCATTTATGAAGCTTTTTCCTTCAAAAGTTAACGGTCAAAAAATTGTTTGACTCAGCGCGCGCGCGGCATCTCGCGCGTGACTGCACGCGCAAATACAAATGACGAAACAGATGAAACGAAAAACGTCACAAATGAACTAAAAGAACAAATTTGTTCAGAGTTCGAGACAGATTGATGCTAAAATGAAACGCTTAAGGTTTCTCATTCGCAATCTGTTTATTATCATTTGTCTCTGTATTCCATTCGCGGTTATTGTTTTTACAAATGCGGTGATATCTTTGGTGAAAAACGTTCACTCTTACGTTCAAAGCGAGTGGAAAAAGTTCAATGATATTTACGGCCATAGCACACCCGCCGAGCAGGCAAGGCAGGATACGGATCCCGCACTGATAGCGTACGAAAAAGTAGAAGACCAAGTACATGGTGCGTATTGCCCGCAAAAAACATCAGAAAATGGTCAGAGGCATCATTTCAAGGAAACAGCCAGTCAACAGATGAACAACACGGCGCAAAATTGTAATGGACAAAGAAACTCGTCAACAAGCAAGCAGCGAAAGGTGCGTCGTTTGATTATAATACAGCCGCCGTCATCGGAACAACTGCCTTTGAAAAACGCCAATGCTCTTAGCGGAAAAGAGAATGTTGCCCCAGTTTGCGCACATGTTCCTCGGCAAATGTCGTGTGGCATTAATGCCAAAAGAACTGTTTTAAGTACTTCAACTGTAAAAGCACTAAACACAAGCAACCTATACCTCCTTATTCGCCGCGCAGTTAATACCGTGGTAAATGTGCTGTTTCTCGTGATACAGAAAATTTACATTTATCTTCAAGGCGTGCTGAAGGGGTTTAGTGATGTCCATGGAGATAGCAAGGCAAACGTGCCCCACACGGAACCCGCATTTATAGCCCACCTCGAAGGCGAAGAAGGCGCACCGTTTATAGACAATCCACACATAAAGGTTTCTGAGACAGGTTCAAGAAATCTGAAGAATGCTTCAGCAGACAGCGAGATCGTAGAGAACAGGAACCAAAGCCAAGGGCAAAACGGGAAAGTACAGGAAAGCACCAACTTAATGCGTCTTGCTAAAGGATTGTATTGTCGTATCAAAAGTGTTATTTTTGCTTTAAACTTTCAATCCTTCCATTTCACATTCCGCCCTCGAGTCAGCGCAGAGAAACAAGCAAAAACATCTGAAGATATTAGACACTCCTTCTGCAATGACAGCAATGAAAAGAACGAAGACAAAGCTTCAGGTTTTGGTTGTTCGCATCAGGCGAAGAAACTACACGAGACTCTAGCCACCCATTCTCGCAGTGTACAAACTTCACCTGCTCGTGCAGTCACGTCCGGGCAAGGGCGTTCATTTAAGTGCTTCAATGTGCTACCGACAGCGTGGAACTCGCATGCTCCCCCGAACAATCGTACGGACACTGGTCCAAAGTTGTTCAGCTCCCCACAGCATTCTGGAGTTGGAAAGGAACAGTGGAACGCTTTTCCAACTGTTGGCAAGCCAGCTGAGATGCAGGCTAAATTGCCTACTAAAGATAAAGCACACGGAGAGGTTATGCCATCATCATCTCTCGCTTCCAAAGCGGATTCTGCTGCCACAACTCCAGCAGAGGAGAAACCAAAGGGAAAGAAGATGCCCCCGCGTATCATCTCATCCGCCCATGTGGACGTTTCTGCGTCTACTCAGTCAAACACTGGTATGGACACTGGTCCAAAGCTTTTCAGTTGCTTGCAGCACTCTGAGGTAGGAAAAAAGCAGTGGAACGCTTCGCCAACTGTTAGAAAACGAGCTGAGACGGAGGTTGAACTTCGCACCAAAGGCAAAGCACATGGGAAGGTCAGGCCACCATCACCTCCCGCGTCCAAGGTGGATTCTGCTGCCAGGGCCCCGTTGCTTAAACGAACGTTATCAACCAGCAATGTGGACGTTACTGCACCTACTCCACCAGCTGAAGGAAAGGAGAAATGGAAAGCCGTGCCGTGTTCTATCCACCCAGCCGACGAGCGCGTCCCGGCTTATGTCAAAGCTGAGGAGCAAGAGGAGAAACCACCCATAGTTGAGCACTCAAATCGGTTGGGGTCTGCTAGTGTCTGTTCAGATTCAGGAGTCTTGGAATCTCAGACCAAAAGAAAATTGCCAGTTAAAAAACTAATTGATGTGGAGCCCACAGTCTCTAGAGGAAAGCGAGCAATGAGCGAGGAAGAGAGTGAGGAGGAGTCCTGGGACGCCCGAGGTACTATTGGCAGGATAGAAAATCCGCCGTCAGAGCGGAGGAACACTAAAAGGAAAGTTTCAAGAAACACCTGCACCGGCCCAAAATCGTCACCAACTAGGCAGAGACACCGAGTACACGATCAAAAGCCAGAGAAAGTTACAGCAGCAGAGGCTGAGCTAATGGAGGTAGTGGAGAGTCCGCCAGAAACACCATTCGTTGGACCTCCTGAGCCAATGGAGACAGGCGGAGAGCAGTATGCAGTGGTATTCCCATTCGGGGAGCCATCAGTGTGTGGCGGCCTTGTTGAAGAGATAGAGCCAATGGAAATAGACCAAGAGCCATGTGAATCAGAACCAATGGAAACCAACCAGGTGTCCTTTTTTGACGAGCTTTCGTTTGCATGGGAGAATATTATGGAGTCATTTCTATATCAGTCAGTCGAAAGGATGGAAACAGATGAAGAGTCAACACCGACCACACCCTGTGTGGCACAGCTAGAGGCAATAATGGAAACGATGCGAGAGCCGGTTATAGCGCCAATGCCATTTGGACAGTTTGAGAACTTTCAGTGGCGAGTAGGTACAGGAGTCAAAACATCAGAGGCAACCTTCACAGTACCACAGGACGAAACAATGGAAACAATTCAAGAGACAGCAATGCCATTTGGACAGTTTGCGAATTTTCAGTGGCCATTAGGTACAGGAATGAAAACGCAAGAGGGAACCTTTACGGTACCACAGGAAAAAACATTGGAAACCAACCAAGGCCTGGTTGATGCCTGTAAACCTTTTGAGACTACATTCAGGTTTCTAGCATCTACAGTGAACGTGTCGAAGGAGGAAACCGTGTCTACACAGACGCCAGCTGCTGAACAAGCAGTGATGCAACCTATGATGAAACCAGCCACGCCACCACCATTGCCAAAACGAACCAAACCACCACCATTGGTGAAAACAGAGGCGCCACCTTCCACGCAACCAACAAATCAACTGACACTAGAACAACTTCAAATCGTGCCCAAAGTTCCTTACATTCCTGATGGCTTGGATTCGGACTCGGATGATGAAGACTCCGACGATGAACCCGAGCTGGGCGAGCAGGACTTGGAAATCCTTGACAAGCTCTTGGAAATACTAAGAGAAAAGGAATTAAGCTCTGAGCAATGCCACATGTAATGTATTACAGTAGCGATTGTGAGGCTGGACATAGATGTCAACATTATGAAGACTTAAATTGTTGCGCATTCAAACAAAACGTGCTCATAACCATAGTTTAATTAGTTTCAAAATGAAACAAACGCGCACGAAAGGATAACTTGGGAACATACGTTTGCTATTTTGTTATTTTTACTCAAAGTAAAAAGATTGAGTTATTAATATAATCAGCGGATAAGTCAAAAAAGTCGTGCAGACGTGAATTGTTGTAAATATGCTTGTCAGAAGATAGTTCTGTTGTACAAAACAGATTATTTTTTATATTTTTACTGTGTATATTAAGTAATGAAACAAAATATGCGGATTCGTTTAACCGCTAATTGATAATTAAAGTTATGGAATACACTTTCTGAAAGTTTAATGTGTCCAGTATTTCTAATTCACGCAACTGAACGGTCTGGGGAAATATTAAACCTGCTTTGGTTTTCAATGATGGATTTTTACTCTCGAGGGGTTTGTAGGGGGAGAAGGGTCAGAATCAAGGGGAAAATGGGATGGGAAGGTGCGAATAAATCTTAGATAGGATAACACAATCAAACTACTGATATGAAAAAATAACCCACTAAACATCCATTTCCTTCTCCCCACCAAAAAAAATATGTTGAACTAAAAATCAGTTTCATATTTATAAAAGGGACAGGAAAGGCTACTTTGGGACTCGGAAACTAAATTATAAAATAACTAAATCGCAAATCTTAGTAGTGGGGCGAGCCCGGCGCGTTGCAGAGTCAATCAAAGGTCCCAAAAATGAAAAAAATGTGTAATCGATGTCAGTAGTGGAATATGGTTTGGGTGAATCGCTCATGACTGGTTAAATCATAACAAAGTTGAACAAAGTTCCGCAAATCGCAATAAACGCAAAACCATAGCAAATACATTATTGCTTTCGAAGGCCCTTGAAAAACCTCTAGCAACTAACGTTAGTGTTTTACCTTTTCTATTTACTTAAGAATAATCTCTCATGTTATCTCGTGTGTTTTTTAGTCTCATCAGCCATTTCCGTATCTCATATGGTTTATTTCTCTCACGCTTACCATGCACACACCTCAGCCAATGAGACCTAGCATGCACAGCCGATTTGCCACTTTAGAAACGCGAAGTAAGCTGGGGCGAGTCTCATCGCGCAGTCGTTTGCTGGAGCGTTACTTGCGTCAACTGGTTGCAAGTTTTTGCTTCGAGTTGTGATTGGTTAATTACGTTATCTCTGCTTGCCTTCCGTTACGTTACAGGCTACGTCAGCATAGTCTACACTCTCATCGACCATGGCTCTCGACCAATGAGCTCGCGAGAATTCTCTCGGTTATTGTATTAACGTATCTTATGCTCAGATATATGCCCATGGTCACGTGACGGGAACGTGAGTTTTTAAAATAGTGTGACATTGATCCTCAATGTCACACTAACTTTAATATGTGGATAGAAATCTAACTTCGGCTACAAATAGCGATTTTTTGAAGACCTAAGGAAACAACTTGAAAAGTTTAGCTTAACTTTTCAAGTTGTAATCCATTTCCATCGTAGCCATCTGCAGCTTAAAACAGTTTTGGTGGTCTAATATAGCAATTGTTAATAAAAATGGACTAATATTTCTTGGCTTCCTTTGACACAAATATAAATTTTGTCTGTTCAAAAACTGTTAAAATCCGTGACAAAGCCCCTTTAAAAAAATCGTATATTTTTGTCTGAAATAGGATGTGTATCAGGCGTTCAAAAAAATTCCGCCCAAGGCTTCTCAGTGTTGTTCTCGCCCTGTCGTGACTGTCATGTCACACGCAAGAGCTTGTTGCGTGACAATTCTCTGAGAGAAGAAAATGTTGAGGTATAAAAGAAAATAAACATTGATTAAGATCTGAACGGAGAGTATGATCACGATTAATCGGTACACATACAAATGCTACAATTTATAGAAGCCATGAAAAAGAAAATAAAACATGGTGCAATTTTGTACAGTCAACTCTCTCATAACGGGGTAAACGGACACCTTATAAGACGGACACCTCTTTAAAACGGACACCTGGTGTTGGTCCTGTCCTTCCGTTTTTCAGTTATTTTACTGTAACAAAACACCCTATTAGACGGACACCTCTCTAAGACGGACCTATGGTGTCCGTCTTAGAGAGAGTTGACTGTACAGGTTTTTTAGTCTCCTTGAATGACCTTCAGCGTGCTCTCAGGAGAGCGAGACAACCAATCAGCGGCTCGTTTCTTTTCAATTCGTTTCGTCGGGAAACGAATTTACATACAGATCAGACGACTGAAGAATTCGATGGTGCCGGCGTCCCAGATTTTGCTATGGACAAGAAAAGACAGTTTACTTGGGAAGAACTCAGTTCTCTGAATAACGAGCACAATGCTCACGTCGCTGTTCGAGGGAAGGTGAGGCTTAGTTTAGATGTTTACGCGCCATTTTTGATCAGTAGAAATCTGTGCACCGCGATCGTGATCTGTGAATATTTTTTTAAGCTATTTATTTTTCATTGTTAGGTGTACGATGTCAGTAAATTCCTCACCCGCCATCCCGGTGGTAAAGATATGCTGCTTATGGCTGCAGGAAGGGACGTAACGATTGTCTTCGAGACGTACCACGCTTTCAGCGATTCTGTTCCAAAGTACGTTTAGAAACGTTACGTAACATCAACTGATGACCTTCAGTATAGTACACTGCAGTTCATACCAAAATCGTATTTATAAACACCTTAATTAAGGTTGTACAATTATTTTATGTGGTTGGGAGGTAAAACTAGCTAAAGAGGACAAAAGATGGTTTTAACATTAACAAGAAGCCGGGCAGCTTATAACCGGCAGTCACTTTCTTCCAAACCAAAACAAAACCTGTAACAAACATAAAGCAAACGCTTTTGACTGCTTACCAATAACTATGTACTACACGACAGCTTTCTATAGCTTTCTACACTTTCTATATGACCGGAAATTAAAACACTCGACAAAATTTCTCTTATCAACAAAATGAACTTTCTATAATGATCTACGCTAGGTATTTTATAAACAAACAACAAATCAGAAATTTACAACATAACCTAAATTATCACAGTGGCGGTGCTGGGTGAAAATGATCAAAAACGTTATTTGCCGCAGAAGATCAAAAACCAAAATGCATCAGTGACGCTATTCTCTGTGAGAGAAAATAAGCACTTATCCACTTGCCTTCATGTTTGTTTGTCCGGAACAGTCCCTGAATTAGTAAATATACTGCTGTAGATTATTGGACTCTTTTCAGCTCAATGCAACTCAAACAGGCAAAAAGTACAGCGAATGAAAACATCACACTGGCATCAACCATGAAACTGCTGCATCGTTAACATCTGTCATAAAGTAATGGTCTTCAAGACAGGTCGCTGTTTTGCACTCGATTGCACGGAGCTATAAATCATTTTACGAATACGTAACTTTTACGATTTGAACTCATTCCGACTGCACCGCTTAAATAACACCAAAATAAAGATTTTTCACTAAACAAACAAAGGAGAATTCATAAGTTATAGCTCCTCACGTTAAATAACACCAAAATAAAGATTTCCCACTAAACAAACAATGGAATTCGTAATAGGTAAATTCTAAATAGGTAAATTATTCATAACTCCTCACGAGCAACGTGATTTGTACTCCGGCCAAATGCATATTTTGGGATCTGCGACGATGAAAACACGCAGAGTGCATTTTAAGAACCGCGTGGGCCCCAGGCCCCACCCGGTTAAAAAGTACGAAGGGGCAAAAGAAAAATAATTGAACTTAACCTTAATATTTGAATAATAAGTATGCAGCCCATTGACAATAATTCAGATGAAGTCTACACCCGGTGTATCTAATCGAACAGTTCGGTAATTGAACCCAATCGAACACCAATCGTTCGATTGCCCAACTCAATCAAACATAATCGAACTCACAATAAAATTTTGCCAATCGAACACAATCGAACATTTGATTACCGAACAATCAATAATCAAACTCAATCGAACAATATTCACATCACATGATAGGCACGTGGTCTGTAGAAATTCAGTCTTAAATCACTGCTAGCTTTCCCCTTCCCTTTTCACCCGGCTTTCAGTAAAAATGTCAAAAACGTCAGGAAGCGATATCCAAGGAGACCCAGGAGGACACTGCACGTATCAAGATTTCATGTAATGTAAAAGGCTACCAAGAATGTCGGTTCAGTGAAGATGTTGGAGAAGAGTTTCTCATCTATAAGAAGATTGGCTCCAATCTTTCTGTCTGTCTTTCTGTCTGTTTACAATCACATCGAAGATAATCATATAAGCCATTTCCTATCAACACCCACAGTACACCCGGGAGTACATGAGTATCAGTCGTTGACGCTAGCTTTGTTCTGTTCTGTTTCAATAATTATATTCAGTATGAAGTTATTTTTCTTTATTCCCATTAAATGAAGGCTGATAGTGACTATACCCTACGCGTTTTACCAGTTTCCGGTGTCAAGAGATACTGTCAGAACAAAATTGCATTGGATTAGTTCGATTTTGTTCGATTGGTTCAAATTGGTTCGAAAATCGAACTCACATCAAAAACATTTGTTGGACAACTTTTTTAAGGCATCACAGTTCTCAGAAAGTTTTTAAGTACAGTATATATTTCACTTAAAAACGTATTTAGATAGAAGAAAGAGATGGAAATAATCAACCCAGCTCTATTGTCTGCCAAAGCATTAGGTTCGCAAAAATCCTAATGAATTGAAACAAAAGCTTGAAAGCAGTGATTTTTTCCTTTTTTCCTTGTTTTATTATTTTTCTGCTTCTGTTTTGTTTTTCGTTTTCATATATAGATTATTATCCTTTTTTACATTATTTTATCACATGGAGGGGTCAGGGGGGGGGAGGGATTCTGTGGGAGATGACATGTACCCTGTTGGGAGTGTGTTCATGTGTATTCAAGTGTGTTCCAGTGTATTCAAGTCATCAAACGTTTTTGAGTACCCATGCATACATTGCTCAATATAATTCCTGCCTCTCAGTCCCTTCAGCCAATTATTACTACAAGTAGTGGGTAACATGTTCTGAACAAACTGTTCACTCATCAATGTTCCTAAAAAAAATAATAGGTTTCAATAAGGCTTTTACACTGTCTATTAATGAATGGTTTGAATGGTACTAACTTGTAAAAATGCCTTTTGTCTTGGAAGGGTTTTGGAAAAATATTACGTTGGAGAGCTTGTGTCTGATGAGTTACCAACCTTTCCAGAGCGTGGGTAAGTAATTATGCAATATGTTTATTCCCAAGAAATTATTTAATGCATAGTGCCAACGACCAGAAACGGCTAAAAATGGTCGGAAAAAAGTGAAGGATACATTTTTATACCGACTAGCGTTAACCAAAACACAACAACAATAACTGTGGAAATAAAAACACAGCTTTAAACTGGTTGCGAAAACAGTCAAATTGCAGATTAAAATGTGTGACAAAAAAGGGCTGTTTCAAGATGCTTCCGAAACGACCAGAAATCATCTAAAAATGGTCGGAAAAAAGTGAAGGATACTTTTTCATACTGAGTATCGTCAAGCAAAATGCATCCTGCAGTTTGGAGAACACCACAATTCAAGATTTAAATTACCGAAATATCATAATTTATAAAAAAAATTGTCCAATACCACAAACCCCAATATTCCCCTCCTCTTGGTTCTACTTGACATTGTGATTAATATACTGTTAAGTGTTAAATTAAAAATTAACCCTGTGACAGACTAGCATCCCATCCAGGGGGAGTAGAATTACTCCTATTTGCTTCATGCTACAGCTGGAAATTGGGATAAGGTCCGGCCTAATGGGCCACTAGGCTTGATGCAGACTTCAAACCTAGTGGCCCATCAGGCCGGAGCTTGTGCCAGTTTCCGTAACATGAAGCGACTAGGAGTATTTCTACTCCCCCCTGGATGGGATGCTAGTCCATTGCAGGGTTAACCTCAGCGTTACGTGATTGTATATTCGTCAACGCCCATTTATATTTACCTGGTGAAGAGGGGCCCACTTTGAGAGTAAAGTGACTTGCCCATGGAGGTAGAGCACAATGCAGTGACACCAGCAAAGGCCTGAACCCAGACAACTCACTCCGGAGTCCGGCACTCTAAACAATGTAATTTAATATTATTGTTTGTCTAACAGTTTGCCAATTTTCCTTAATTACCAGGCTTTTTTACCAAACAGTAAGGGAAAGGGTCAAAAAGCATTTCAAGGAAACAAATCAGGTACATATCATTCAGGGAGTTTAAGCAGTGATTATAAGCTTGCATTTAGAAAATTGCACTTGGATTTTGCAAGTCTAGTGTTATTTACAATGAAGACTTGTTTGCAAGGTATATTCATAAATTCATTTTATTTACATATCCTTCTATGAAACATTTTTTTTACTTAAAAGAAAACCTGCAGAACTTTTCGTTAAAGAAAATACGAATAACATGATTTTATGACTAAAATGTCATAATTATATACTGACACATGCATGCCCAACATTGTAAACAACCTTATGATACGACACTAGCACTCCCCCACCCCCTAGAAATGCCAATATTGCCAATTGCACACTTAGTGAAAAAATTCATTTGTAGCTTCCTGTACTTGTTTCTTTAATCTCCCCTGGTTATTTGGAACCCTGTATATATGTGAGGAAAACCGTAACCATTGTATAGGTAAAGATTTAGTTTAGATTACAATGTTGTATGTTAATTAATGCAGTTGACCAGTGCTAATTAATTTCTTCATCGTCAGGACCCAAAGTGGTCAGGGTGGATGTGGTTACGCTACATTGGAATTCCAATTGTGTTACTTCTGCTCTGGAGTGCGCAGGTTGGATTTATTGAAACTCCTGATTAGTTAAATGACTAGGCCTAATATAGTGCGCTGCATGGCATGACAAGCACAGATGACAGATTAGTCAAATTAAGTGTATTATAGGCTCGCAATGTGTGCAAAGAGCTAGAGAACTAAGAATAAAAGAACACAATAAGCCTGCAATGGGGTGCAAAGAGCTAGAGAATTATCTAGCATCGTAAGGCTGCAATGCACAGAAAGAGCTGGGATTAAAGAAAACAATAGGCCTGCAATGGGTGCAAAGAGCTAGAGAATTATCTAGCATCATAGGGCTGCCAGTGCAATGCACGGAAAGAGCTAGGATTGAAGAAAATAATAGGCCTGCCATGTATGGAAAGAACTAGGATTAAAAAGCACAATATGCCTGCAGTGCATGCAAAAAGTTGAATGGCTATTTGTTAATCCATTCATAATTATTTGTAGTTGTGCATATCCAACAGGACTCATGGTATTATATTAATATTACTATACATGAAAACACTTCTGTTGATTTCTTCTTCTTTGCAGATGTTCTGGCTGGCTCATAACTTTCTCTTGTCATGTATTGCTGCTGGTTTCATGGGATGGATGTGTGCCATGATTGGACTGGTGAACAATCATGATTCCAGGTAATGATGGTTTCAATTCATTATGGTGCTTCAGGGTTGGATTTTAGCGCTCGCCCAGGCGAGTGTCAAAACTGTCGGGCGAGTACAAATCACTGATCAAAATAAGCGCAACTTTCTACTTTCCACTTTAAAATAATCTATCCTGTCCACGGCTAATGGTTCGCAAGCATACAAAAATAGCTTCGCTTAGTAATCGTTAAATGATGTAGAGACCTTGAAAATGAACTGAGGAACTCAATGGAAACCTTGTAAACTTCCTTAAACGAGCTTAAACAAAGGAACAGTGTCAAACGTGATTAAAAATTGAAGTTGGATATTTTATGTTCGTGGGCGGAGGAGGGAAGGGGGGTTGATGTTTTCTGTGTTTGTGTGGAGCTACAGGAGACTGGGCGAGTGAAAAATTATCAGGGCGAGTGTAGCTTGACGGTCACTCGCGAAATGGCTAGCGCTCCAAAGTTTTAGTTTCCAACCCTGTGCTTTAAATATCGGTGTCTTCTAAGAGAATATTGTGTAGACTAATCGTTTAAAGCAGACTTGCAGCAAGTATCAAAATAAATCTTGCAATGGCATCGTGAAATTGTGCATGTATATGTGAAGAATCTAAAATGCCATTCTGGTCCAAGGGAGCAAATCATATGAGACTGAACGTTTTGTTGCTCACAAACATTCTCTGTTCTTTTGTAACTTTAAGCCACTGTGCTGTGACAAGTCGTCCTGTAATGTGGAGAGTTGTTGGTCATATACATGACTTCTTAAATGGTGCATCATTCTATATTTGGATCTATCAGGTCAGTATTTAATAACGTTTGCAATATTTATTAATGTTAGTAGCTTGTTGTAACCCAGTCAAACTGCAAAAGGTTTCTACAGTCTTGCAAAGTCCTTGAATTTCAGAGAGAGTCCTTGAAAAGTCCTTGAATGCCATACATCCTTGAAAAGACCTTGAAGAATAATTTTGGTCCTTGAAAGGTCCTTAAAAAAAGGTTGCAGTTTTCTGTACAAACCCTGTGCATGCATGTGCAATTGCTTCTCATCAAGCTTTCAAGCAACAAAGTCTTACCTCTACCTTTGATTGGCTAATTTTTTTATCGTGTTTTTTCAAAATGTGGTACTTGATGGAAACAAATATGCAAATGCTTTGTGCAATAGGAATCATAGGGAGGGAGTTAAACGTCTCAACCCTTATGCGGTTTCTGTTGAAATTTATAGCATGCGTTTGGTCATCACCCATACACCAACATTGATGGCATGGACCCTGATATTGTTACTTCTGAGGATGTAAGTACAAAAAAAATTGTTTCCTAAAATTGTTTTATGTTTATTCTTTTTTGCATAATTTCACTTTTTGATGTGTAAGCTAGGTGAACTTGCGAATTTCTTAATCCATTATGAGTTGAATTTGACGAGCCAGACATTTGAAGTTAGTTGTTAAAGTTAGTTTTTGCTGGGAAGGTCAGTGCTGCAAAGATAATCAGTATTCAACACTTCCAAGAGACTTTATTTTGCACTGGAGATTTACAAGCAACAAATTATCCTTTTCTGCCGGCGTTGTGTCCATTAAAGTCCACTTGTACTCTACTTCTCTTTGGCGACAGGTTTCAATAGCTACAAAATATATTGAGATCTATTACAAAATGCTCAAATGTTTGCAATGATCCATGTACTAATACCAATTATTCACAGTTTTTTTAACCTGTTTTCTAAGATCAAATTTTTTTTGACATTCCTTTCTGAACTGTTAAATGTTATTCAGCAACCAGATATCAGACGGATCAAGTGGACTCAGCAGTGGGTACCTCGTTATCTTTATCAACATGTCTATGTGCCCCTTGTTTACTGTTTGGTAAGTTATAGCAGTTGATTTATTCCCCACACGGTAATAAAATTAATGTCTGTCACAGTGGGTACTGAGCTGCCATTTGAGGCAAGTCAGTTGTCACCTAACAATTTAATTTAGGCTAAGTTAGATTTGAGGCAATGCTGGTCATTTATTAATTTATTTATTCAGTGGTTTTCTGACTGGCAGTCATGCACATCAGGGTTGCTAAAACTGGGATCATGCATGGTTTGATCCACCAGTAAGGCTTCTTCCCCGTAATTGCAAGCTCAACTATTTGTTATAAGTTAACTGAATCAGTGTTGCCGCAGGTCAGGAAATGGGGCCAGGGAAAAATAAAATTCTTGAAGGTCAGGGGAAGTCAGAGAATTTTATTTTAACTTAAAGTCAGGGAAAATTGAAATAATTTCAATGATATTATAACAGCTCTGATTTTAATACCACTGATGATTGGATTGAAGAAACAATTTTCAGGTCAAAGTGATCTCTTTATTTTTTCTTGAAAGCGGGAGCTGGATATTGCTACTATATCTGACATTTTGTATTTATTTGGTCTGGGAAATTTTATTTTTATCAGGGAAAAGTCGGAATTTTGATAACTGATTTCTGTGGCAACGCCATGTAATAATTTTAATTTGTGTCCTAACATTTTAGGTAAAATATCAAGCTTTTTTTTTCACTCTGTCTCTCTTGGTCTAATTTCAATAGCTTGGTATGAAGACTAGAATTCAGGATATAACAATACTGTTCTTTATAAAGAAAAATGGTGAGATGAGTTTATTTAGTTATTAATGTGAACTTCCAGTTGAATCAGTACAAAATTGCCATCCCAGGTGGTTATCTCGGTTTACCTGTCCTTTTGCTCTACCTTTCAGGAAGCCCGTTTTCTTTTATTTCATTGTGCTACATTTAATCAAATTAACATTACATTAGTATGAAAAATATCCTGCTTATTGATTGATTGATTGATCGATCGATCAATCGATCGATCGATTGATTGATTGATTGATTGATTGATTGAGTTTTTGAGTGTGTACAAACCATGCTACAACCAGTTTCAAAAAGGGTTGAGACACTCTTGATCAAGAACGCCATTTACGATATTTTCATATTGTTACCGGTACCTTGCATCGCCCCCTTTCCCGCTGATCAATGTTGTTCGAATTTCAGAATTATATTTAAACCTTTAAGCAGCAACTTTGAAATGGGGAGGGGGGTTCAGAATAAGATGTACTTGTTTATTTTTTGAATGAGGGCATGTTTTATAAAAACGAATACAATGTTAGGGTGAGTGTCTCATCAATTTTGAAACTGGTTGTAGCTATGTGAGCCATGCAAGCCAGAAATCCCTTATCCCAATATAAAGGCTAACCACAACCTACTTTGTAATGGCTCTCACAACTCGCTTGATCATTGTCCATGCAATGCTTTATTATTGATATTATTGATGATCATTGTCCATGCAATGCTTTATTATTGTCCAGTAACCCAAATAGTTGTTGCAAAGTACATGTAGACCCACTCAATTTTCTCCCAACTGCTTTTAATTTTCTTCAATGGCACATGAGTTTGAATTCAAAGTATGTTTTGATGGTTTTTCTCATATTCTGATCAGTAGGAGTATTGATGTACTAAAGTTGATTATTGGTCTTTCAGGTGCTATTCGTATAAATCCTCCTTCAAGGTCACAGTTGACTGTGTTTCTAAGCGGCAAGCTGTTCTTCCTAACTTATAGAGTAGTGCTTCCTTGTCTCTTACTCTCAGTATGGAAAATGGTAAGTAATATTAAATGTTCATTCAGTTTCCTCTGTTTCAGTGGCATGCCTGTAAATTATTAGCATCTGAAAGCTAAGTGCATGACCACTTTAAACAACATTTACATTTTTTTAACTATTCAAATGGAAACAGTTGATACAATTTAAAGACACAAATATAGAACATGGGTATGCGGAGATATAGTCATTTTGTCTTCGACTTAATATTTTTAATGAGTGCAGTACATTTAAATATTTGCACAGTTAATATAGTCAGTGTAGAGAAAATTATTTAAACAGTTATTAAAACCAGACAATGAGGTGATAAAGATGAAATGACCATTTGTCACGAGCATGGAACAATGAAAAAATCTGAGTCCCAGACGGGAATAGAACCCATGGCCTCCCAGATACTGGTTGGGCGCCCTAACCACTGAGCTACAAGAGACAGTCTCTTGGTAAGCTAGACCATTTGCTAGGTTTATATGTGACACATGTGTAGCATACTGCTAGGATCAGCAATGTGTAATAAATAGTGGAGATGGTAATGGTGTTTGGTTACAGGAATACTCTGTGATACCCATAACAAAGTGTTAACTTTATGGATGAAATTGTATTGATAAATAATTATTATTTAAGATTATCTTGCAAATAAGTTTCACATCTATTTAAAGTTTTGTCTGAGTTCTTTCTATGACTACTGATAAATTACCACTGAATTACATGTAAGCAAGAACTATGACATATTTAACCCTTCAGGTTGTACTCTTTATTATCGCGGACATTGTTGCCAGCTACTGGTTAGCTCTGACCTTCCAGGCATCTCATGTTGTGAGTGAGGTCAGTACATTTGTTTATTTAACAGATTTAATAGATACTTGTATATCAAATGTCCAGCTCTTGGCCTAAGCTAGATTATTCAAACTAAATGCAATAATTATCATTTAGAGTTGGATTTTTTTCAATAGCGCTACCTACAACCTGTTGCACATGTTTTACTTTTTGACTTCAAATCTTGCAGGTGGATTGGGTAGAGCCTGGAAAAGATGGAAATATGACACAAGATTGGTAATTAAGTTCCATTTTAGGCATCTTAAGCTTGCACACACAAATTACAAGCATTCAGTTTCCAACATTAAAATGTTGTTTATTGGCCATGGAACCACTGTATAAAAAACAAGAGGCACAATAACAAAGGAAGAAGAAGAGCAGAAGAGTGTTATGTAATTTTGTAAGGCTGCAATGCGTGCAAAGCGCTACAGCTTCACTGTCTTTGCACGCATTGCATGCCTATAATGCTGTGTATTTCCTTTTTTGTTTCACCAAACGCTGGGCCACTCTTCCATTTGAGAAGTTAAAAACAGCCTATATAGACATTGTGTAGCTATGTTTTCTAACAACTTTCTTCCTTTTTGCATTTCACTGTTTAACATTATTTTTTTATTTCTGAAATTGTCTTGCAGGGCTGAACTCCAGATACAAACAACCCAGGACTATGCCACAGACAGCTGGTTTTTCAATTTTTTCACAGGTTAGGAAGCTATAAAGTCTGTTAGGATGGCGGGTTACACCCACAGCCTATTATTTTAAAACAAATCTACTGTATGTTCTTCAGCACATCCATCCAACTATAGCCTGCAGAACTGGCAGTACAGCGAGGCAGAGCCAGTGCAACATGTAATGCACTCTGCACTTTGCCCGAAAAAACTGCTTATTTTGCAGGCCATGTGGGAAGCATGGTGGCCTAATGGTTAGCATGCAGGACTCAGGATTGAGTGGTCCAGGTTCAAGCACTGGACAGGGTCATTGTGTTGTGTTATTAAGCAAGACACTTTGCTCTCATAGTGCTTCTCTTTACCGAGGGGTATAAATGGGTACTGGCAAAATAATGCTGGGGGCCAAACCCTGCGATGGACTACCATCCCACCCAGGGGGGAGTAGAAATGTCCTTAGTCACTCCATGCTTGGAAACCGGGATAAGCTCTGGCAGTGTGGGTCACTTGGCTCAACGCAGACTTTACTCGCCTTACCTTTGCAGGCCAGACATCCAGCTAAGATGAATGGTGTTGAGAATCGCAATTGTGCACATGGTCAACTGTTGATGGTTATTTTATTTTCCATTTCTAGGAGCCTTGAACCATCAAACCACTCATCACCTGTTTCCAGGCGTGAGCCAGATTTACTATCCTCAGATAACCCCGATTGTAGTTCAAACATGCAGGGAGTTTGGTGTGAGATACAACTACAAGGATACATTCTTGCAGGCGCTTGGTTCTCATATTGGGCATCTCAAGAGACTGGGGCAGCAAAAAGAAGAACACAAATTTACTAGCTCAAGGAATGACTGAAGTGTTAACAGTCGAAGATACCCTTGTGCAGTGCAGTCTTGAAACACTTCGTAGAACCATTCAACTTTCTCTAATCTATAACTACAATAGCCCTTGTGAGCGCGCCATCGCATGTTCATAGAGCCTTTTTCATACTTTGTTGCCTAGCAACACCACAAATGAAAATCGTGGGCTCAGATTGTAGTTGTCGCGCATGAGATTCCGACCCAAATACAAGTCATTATTCCGCTCTCGGGTGTGGTCAGCAGAACACACAAGGCGCTGTGAAAAAAAATACTCGATAAGGAAACAGAAAACAGGGACCGTGTGTATTTCGGGGAATAGTTTTGTCGGTGTGGATTAAATATTGTCAGAAGTCCATAACTTCTGATATTGTGAAGTACGCAAAGTTTGCGTTATTAAAAAATTGTCTTAACAAGTTTAACAAGAGAACAAAAGGGTGTAACTGGTGTGTTGTCAACAAAAGAAATTTAAAAAAATAAATGAATTCTACAAAGACGAATTTAACTTACAGCCAACACTGGACACAAGGAAGGATCTTTACAGAAGTTGTTTTTAGTGCAAATTGTTAGCGGTGTATATTTTAATTAAGCCATCTCATCTGTTCATAGACAATACTCTCAAAATCAGGAAAAGAATCAATATCTTCAGTTTTAAGCAATTCGTTTATTTTGGTCAGTATATACTTTTAGCTGTGTACCGGTATTTACTTTAGCTAGCTTGCCCACAGTGCAAGGCAAAAGTCAAAAAGGCTTGTAGACTAAATCAATACTAAACTGTGCTATGTTGTACAACGTTCCTTAAAGGGGCAGTATCATGAGAGGTCTTCAAAGTTTTTGTGTAAACTATGCTTAGAATTTTAAAGGTGCACTCACTGATCAACAAAATAACCTTTAAATAACAAAAAGGCATGAATTGACTCTCTAAGATGTGAACAAACCATAATCAATGGTTTTAATGATTTTCCTCCAAGTAACACTGTCAAACTTGAAAACGTCGGCCCGAAGTTTTCTAATGTTTTCTAATTTTAGACCACTTATTTCCCACCCGTCCGTAGCCACACCAGTTTTTAACAACTTTCGTAACCAGTACAGTGCGTTTTAGCAAGGTCAGGCAACTATTAGTGGATTTCCAACTTGTACCAACACGTTCATTGGATTTTCAAGTAGCATTAAATCTTGGTGAGACTGCCTCTTTAAATCCAGACGTAAGGTTGCGAGATATTGGTAATATGTTCGCATATTTCCGCTTTGCTCATTGGAATTATTTGAATAATGATATTTTATCAGATAAAGTATTTTTATTTAGCACTAAGAAAAAAATATGAATGTTCAAATTTCTAAACTGTTAATTTGCAGTTTTTATTAGGATTACAATTTTGTCATTCTTGAAGAGATGTGTATGATATTTCAACTTATGTAACGTATTTGATTGTAAATTGATTGAATGTGTTCTGAACATTGTCATTTGATTTGAAAAAAAAGAGTGAAATATAAACTGTCATATGATTGCTCATTCGTTTACAATTCATTATTGGGTGAGCAAAGTTGAGGAACATTTTAATATTCAACGGAAGATATCGTCCGTCTTTAGCTAGAAAACAAACTACTAATATTTTATTAATATTGATTGCCAAAAGTAATTCGGAACTGCTTAAATTTTAGCTTACAACGCGCTGTAAAAGGTTAAATACCTCGCGCAACTTATTCAACCAAAGATAAAATTTTCAATCAATGAGATACGTGGTTACGTGTATTCCAGTCGAACTGTTGTGATTAGCATTGTGATTGTTGTGGTTTTATGACAGTTTTATGAGCGATTTTCGATTGATTGTCGTAAAACCAAAGTAATCACTTTGGCCAATCACAAAGGACACAGACAATCCAGTGAACCAATCAAAACTCGAAGCAAATACATGTTGCCCGACATGCAAAGCGCGGGAAAGTCACGATTGGTTTGGAAAGTTGCGCGTGTTTTGTAGACCAATCACTAAGCGTAGTGCGCAAAACCAAAGCAAACGCAATCTCGTCCCCAGATCACTAGAGGCCGCGATCCTTCTGGTCCGCGCCAGGAATCGAGCTAGACTGAAAGCCTACCAAATAGACGGCCAAATCTCATTGGCTGTTGAAACTTGTTCATTTCAACCACAATCTCCGACGCACGCGCAGAATCAAACCGGAACCAGAAATTCCTGGTTCCGGTTTTTGAATCGCCCAGAGCCGTTGCTAGTTTCATTTGTCGAAAGATTAAAAAGCGATGTGACTAACTTAAGTACACATGTCAAGAACATGTCACCAAACTAAGTACACAAGAGCAGGAGTTTCTCGGGCATCAACAAATTTGATATTTTCATTTTTAAAAGAAACCTTTCCCCCGAAACAAATCCTTTATACTTCGAGGGTTTTGTAATACAACAGATACCTGTGCTGGCGTTCATCTTCTGCGGTTTTTCAAAGGTGGGTTTGCATCTCGCTCGGCTGGAATGACATCTGAGCTAATTTGTCTTATATGCTTATACTTTGCTAATCAGATTGTAGTATGTTAGTTGGTTGCCAGATAGAGCAGCTATATGCCCGTTCTTACTAGGAAAATTACAATATATATTTATAATGCAAAGCCTACCTAAAGCTCTTTTCATACGCGTGAAATATGATATGGCAACTGTATGTAGTTTTCCTTGGCCACAGCCATAGCCGTAGCTCAATAACACGATTTATATTATGAAGCAACTTGGAGCCCTTCACATAGTTGGTCTAGCCTAAGCTTAGGGGAGTAATTTGGATTTCAATTGCTACTAAGCTATTAGGGAGCTTAAGCAATGACGACGGCGACGCCGACGACAACGCCTGGTGAAAAATGAATTTATATTTTACTCTAGAATCTCGCGATTATTCAGATGTATTCAGCGTATCTGTCGGCTTAAGAACTGGCTCAAGCTAAATGTGTAAAGAGAGCGTTCTACTCCAAATAGAAAAATCAAAAATTTGCCGTCGTGGTTCACGTTGTCTAGAATACGCAGAATTGGGTCATTTCGCGTTGTTGTTTTGCAGAGAACGGCTAGGAAATGTACCAAGATTTCAAACGCACGTGCAGAGCTATTGTTCTGCTCATTAAACCTTTTGTTTGGTGACGTTCTCGTTGCCGTTGCCGTCGTAGTTTGCTTAAGCTCCCTATTAAAAAAAATAAGCAAAATACGACGGCAACGTGAACGAGAACGTCAATAAACAAAAGGCTTAATGAGCAGAACAATAGCTCTGCACGTGCGTTTTGAATCTTGGTTCATTTCTTGGCAGTTCTCTGCGAAACAACAACGTGAAATGACCAAATTTTGCGTATTTTGGAGAACGTGAACGACGACGGCTAAATGTTCGTATTTCTATTTGGGGTTGAACGCTCTCTTTACATATTCAGCTGGAGCTACTTCCTGAACCAATATATACACCGAATACATCTGGATAATCGCGAGATTCTCGAGTAAAATATAAATCTATTTTTCACTAGGCGTTGTCCTTGGCGTTGCCGTCGTCATTGCTTAAGGTCCCTAATCACTTCGAGTGACCTGTCTAGCACTTTCCTTTTGCATATAACGGACAGATCGAGGAAACTTAGGGCGCGTTCGTTTGGGAATATTCTGGAATATATTCCAGCTATTCTGCTCCTGGGAGCAGAATAGCCGGAATGGAAATCCAAGTATTCCGGAATAGGAAGAGCAGCCAAACAAACGCTAACTTGCATTATTCCAATTATTCTTATTCCGGATTGATCCCAAACGAACGCGCCCTTAGGCTTCATGGGAAAAAGTCTTCGATGAATTGAAACGTTAGCAGGCGGGATCGGAATGAAAACTCTCAGTTAGGTGGGACGGCGGGATATGGGCCAAATAGGGTGGCGGGATGCGGGATTGAAAAAGCCTATTTTGGACCCTCTTACTTGTATCCAAACAAAAAGTCTAGACGAAAAGTCTAGTCTCTTGGTGGATGCCAATCATCTTCGCCTCTTTGCTGAAAGGTGCACGAAAACTCAGTTGTCTTAATAAATATATCGAATTTCCAATATTTGACTGAGGTCTGAATATGTTGGAATACATTCGAGACGATGCCATAAAAACTTTTGATGAATCAGTTTAAGTCCTGTTCTATTTGTAAAGGCATTTCTTTGATCGGCACACATTTAATAAAAACACATCAACGAAAAAATTTCATTTCTCGTTTACAATTGCCAGTTTTTTAATTTCCTATTTTCAATTTTCAATTTTCATTTTTCATTTTTCCGATTCCCATTCCCCATTCTCCGTTTTAGTAACGTCCGTTTTTTATTTGAGTCTACGAAAAATAAATTTTAAACGTACCTTAACCAGACTTTTCGGATATTCTTTCGGATCTTAAAAGATCTAGTGTTACAACCGAGTGTTGCCAGATCTTACAACGACGGCTCGATCTTGGTGCTGACCAAAAGAAAAGCGGGCTCTGGGGGCGAGAATAAAAAAAACCTGGTAAACCACGAACATGCGCAGACAATTGTCCCTGGACCCTCTCTCCCGCAGTGTTGCGTGACAGAGAAAGAACCAGAACTGCACTATATCTTGGCAAGCTGCAAGAAGTTCAGTGCAGTTAATAGGTGAAGCATCCTTTTTTAGTGAATTTTGAGGTGTGAGATGGGCCTTGACGTTTTTTATCAGTTGTGTTTGCGTGTGTGTCTGGGGGGGGATGCGGGAGAGGGCGAGGGGGGGCAGCTAAAAGGGTCAAAAGGAGAAGGGAGTCAGTTCGAATATATGTTCAGCAATGCAGTCAGACTTTGATGCTCGCGGCACTATAGCTACTTGTCAAAGTTGGACTTTGTTCGAAATCTTTGTATCAACGTTTTGAGAAATTTTCCTCAGGGGGTCCGTTTGATTTGAAAAGTCCAGGTATAAGAATTTCAGGGGTAGATCAGAGCTGACATGAATTTCAAGTTGACGTACGACGCCTTGGACTCCGCCCCCGCAAATTCTGATTGGCAAAATGGAATAGAAGCCATTGAAAAAGTTGTCAAAAAGATTTCAAAGATATCAAAGATCATCGTTGTATGGTAATTGCAGTGGTATAGCTTCAAAGGTGGTCCTGACTATCGCACGTTATCCTCAGCATTATGTCAACAAAAAGACAGTTTACTTGGCAGGAGCTGGCTTCTTTAAACCAGGAACACAATGCACACCTCGCAGTTCGCGGAAAGGTAAGAAATTCAGGCATATTTATGAAAGTTTTACTTTCAACAGATTATCACTGATTGCATGCACGCATGTTATATAACTTGCGAGCGGCTTGATTTGTTTACCGTTATACTTCCCGCCAAAATTCAAATAAGATTTTCGACATTGAAGTTTGCGATCAAAATTCGAGTTGACTGTTAAAGATTCCAGTTAAAACTTTAAATTCGGCATTTGCGTTCACCATTCATATAATATTCAACTTTTATGCTTGATTGCTTTTGCGTCGTATTCGATATAGCAATATTCACGTTTCTGCATACATTGGTCACGCATGCAAGCTGATGTAAGGAATAATGATATGACACTTTTTTCTATTTAAACACGAGCTGAATTTAAGGAGTCCCGCGGCTATTTTTGGGAACGGAGGTGTTCTTTTCTAAATCGAATTTTGGGCATGTAAACCTCAACCAATGTTTCTGATTTTTTTTTTTTGGCAAACGAAATAACAAATGTTCAAATTTTATAAAGCTTTAATTTAGAGCTACCAAAGCAAAGGATACTGAGAAATGAGCGCTTTTAAAAAAACATATTTATGAAAAAATTGCGAATATTTTCCAAACGCAACGATAGATTTTTTTATTAATATCAACAAGTTCAAATTATCCAAGTTTTAATATGAGCAAGTTTCAACGAAATCGGCTGGGTAAAAATTGCTGCACAGTTGACTGTTGAATTTTTGCATCAAAATATTATGCTTGTGTATTTCTGGGAGCTGTTACAACAACACTTAAGCAATGCTAACATCTCATGGATTATTTAAAAGCTTAATGCCAGCTAAAACGTTACTGAAAAGTCTGGAAAAATCGAAAACTCCTAGCAAAAATTGTAAACAAATGAAGAAGAAGAGGTTACTGCGCGTTAATTGTGAATTTTGAAATCACAATTCTAAAATCTATGGTATTCAGCCAACCAAAGCGCGTGTTTTTAAATCATGTTTATAACTAAACTAATTTTAGGTATTGTGATAAATGTAAAATATAACGATTGGTTATTTCAATAGCAAACGATCTTAGTGTTAAATCGTGTCCTGCAAAACTGTTGCCATGTCTTGAAATTTGTTAAAGGGGCAATGTTACTATGATATCTTATGTTATTTTTTAATACACACTGAATTGAAGGAAACCTCGAAGTTATGTAATCAGGTTTAATAAATGAGCAGCAGTGTTTTATCAAGTTTAAAACACGCGGCGCAGCCGAGTGTTTTAATAGACTTGATAAAACACGAACTGCAAAATTATTGACCGGCTTCAAAATTTTCCCATGTAGATCAACTCATTCTTGCACTATAATCTAGATTTGGGGTTATTTTGGCCTAGAAAATTGGACGTAAAGTTTAGCCGTGTCTTTATCAGATATAAAGACACTCATTAAACATTAATTTCTTTTGTATTTTCCCTATGAATTATTAAAGAGTTTTTGAAAGTTTTCTCAAGTGGAAAACACCAAAGCGAAAGAAAGATGGCTTAGACTGAGGACGATAAAGATGGATCGCGACTGACAATCTTGAAAAAAATTGGCCAACATTTTCAAGATGCATTACCCATGACATTAAAATTTAAAGCAAGGGACCGCAAACAGTTATGCCCTACCCATAACGATGTTACAATTGCAAAACTCACTGACAAACTTTAATGTTCAGGGCTTCATTATTTTAACTCATACATACAATGTTAGATCTTAGCGTTATTGTAAGAATCTTATATATTTCCAATACTTTTATGATAAATATATTGGACCAGCAATGAAGCATTCTGCTTGCGTTTGATTTAAGTTATTTTCCTCTGTCTTGTGTAACAATAGTAAGATATTGGACTCTTCATGCCGCGCCCACAACAACCCATTTTTATTGGTTGACTTTATTTATCATGCCGTTCAAACTAAATAAGCATAATAATTTCTGTGAAAACACGTACGAACGAGATAAAATGTGATAAAGGCGGAGGTTTCATTTCTCAAGAGCGCGAGACAAAGAAAAATCTGAGTCCCCGACGGGAATCAAACCAATGGTCTCCCAGATATCGGTTGGGCGCTCTAACCACGAGAGACTTTTGGCAAGCTAGGCCATTTCCTAGGTTCATATGTGACACGCGTCCTGCATACTGCTAGGATCAGCAATGTCGAAATAAATAATGAGAGATGGTAAATTTTAAGCTCAGTAAGTAAATGATAAAGATGGAAATTTCATAATACATAATATTACTAATTAAAACGCTATCAACTAAAACATACTCATGCATTCACGCATCTTTGATTTTTCCTGTTAGGTTTATGACGTCAGTAAATTTCTTGATCATCATCCCGGTGGTAAAGATGTCTTACGTATGGCGGCAGGAAAGGATGTAACAATTGTGTTTCAGTGCTATCACGCTTTCAGTGATATTCCTCCCAAGTAAGGGGATTATGCACTTGCATTATACTTTTCCCCCACCTGAAATCCCTGGGGTAGATTCTGAATTAAGGCTCCGAAACATCAGGGCGCCCTTGGAAATAAAAATATATCAATGTTGTTTTTATGGCGACTGTCAAAAACACACAAGTTCACTTAACGCATTCGTCCAACCGGTCAAAAACGTCACGTCAAGATGTCACGTGCGTGGAGGTGACAGGCACAGTTCTCCAGACTGGGGTATTTCTGTACCATAGGACCGCGGGCGCTCAGAACCTCTACGGTTTAAAACTGAGCTTAGGGTTGTGATTGATGGATTTTATTTTGGTGTCTTTGGTGGATCTGTCAGCTGCTGAAGCAACCTTTTAGAGTTCTAAATTTCAGAGATTGGTTGCTTTTGATTGGCATTGAAACGGTTGAAAAGGCTGAAAAAGGAAAAGAAATAGGGCAAAACTAAAAAAGGTAACACCGCTGGTTCAGCGTAGTCTTCTCGGCTGTCAGGTATCAGCTAATAGATTGTAAATGCGTTATTTTTAAAATGGAAAGAATAATTAGAATTAGTGTCAATCAATTTCTATTTGATGTTCTATAGAAGTTCCTAGCTGTCTGTACCCGTGGTTTAAGAAGTATTCTTTGGCAGATAGGTTACCCTGTCTAAGGTCAACCCTGCCTAACTGCGTTCTTCCTGTTACCAGCATTCAATGTCAGAATAGGCAATTAAAGTGTGACTGGCGTCCATTCTTTCAACAGAATATTAGAAAAGTATTACGTTGGTGATCTGGTTTCCGCTGAGTTTCCCACTTTTCCAGAACCTGGGTAAGTTCGACTTTTTGCCAAATATCAAATATTCAGTAACAGTTCGTTGTAATCCTTTGTGCTCCGCATGTATTGGGTGACCTACCGTTACTGAATGTGAATGTATGATTGTAGTAGTCATGCAATTATAGTACACAACCTTTAATGTACTCTTGCACTTACAGGAATATTACTACAAAGAGAAAAATTAAATATTTTAAGAGTACCGGCTGCCTGGAATAACCATAGAAGCTAGTGGCGCCAGCCAGCCATTTGACATTAGCACTAAATGAAAATAAATTACAGGTCGGCAAGAAAACAGATTCACACATAAACAGAAAGAAAAAGAAAAAAGCACACTATTAGGGAAGTAAAAAGAAAAAGGACACTATTAGGGAAGTAAAAAGAAAAAGGACACTATTAGGGAAGTGCTGTAGCTCATAAATTACGTACACAAGTGATCTGTTTGTCGTTTGTTTTTACAGAGCCTTCTACAACACATTAAGAGAAAGGGTACGAAAACACTTCAAGGACACGAAGCAGGTACATGGTCCATAATCGATCAACACTTGTTCCAAGTATACTGATATAGATCCGTTTTCACTTCAGTGTCGAAAGTAATTAGCGCTCTTTGGTTTTGCATTACAAATCTCTGTGATTGGTTTAAAAAACTCGCGCCACTTCGTTAACCAATCAGAAGTAAAACTAAAACTCACTCAAATATGTTGTTTACGCTTCGCGTCGTCTCCGTGTAGTTAGTTTTGATTGGTTCAATGGATTGTCTGTGTTCTTATGCGATTGGCCAAAGTGATTATTTTGGTTTTGGTTTTATGACACTCGGTTGGAAACTGCTCTGTTGCATAAATATTGGCTATGCTTTCCACTAAGACATCTCCAGCTCAAGTGTATGATCCTTGAAGGAGAAGAATTCAAGAAACAGTAGTTAGCTTGAATAAGTCCAACTGGCCCAGGATTATTCCGTGCGGTATCCAAAGGCGCTTATTCGAGAACATAATTCCGTTGTTAGTCATATTTTTCCTGTCGAATCGGTCAATGCATAAATATTATACACTGTTACGCCGTTTTTGTGCAAAAATCTCGTGAAAAAGGTCCACCGGACCGGCCGGCCAGTTCTGACTTACGGTAAGCGCTCTAAGTTTAAGTGTAGTTTTTTGCCATCCAGTAACTTTTACTTTAAATTATTTTCCACAGGATCCGAAGAGATCAGGATGGATGTGGATTAGGCACTTTATTATGCCAACCATGGCGGTGCTGATGTGGTTTGCACAGGTGGGGTTGTCTAAAATAAGGTTGATGGAGTACTTATTGTAAAGCTGTTAGTTTTGCTCTCTTTAGAACTTTTTTCTTTAATTTATGCACCTCTGCAAACATTGTTTTTTTTTTCGAAATACAAACTAATTTTTTTACACATATCGTGTTTGCAAGCAATTTATTTTGTCTGTTTTAGGCCCTGCAAACAATTTTTTCAATATTTTTCATACCCCTCCCCCAGAAAAATAAAGGTCCGTCCCAGCAAAGATGTGTTGAGATATAATCGAGCCGATGTGTCAAATACTGTAATTTTGCAAAAGTTCATAACGCAAGCTACACAGCTTTCCAGTTTTCAATTGGCTGATTTGCTTTTCACATATCTTAACAGATACTCTTGGCTCCACACAATTTCTTCCTTGCCTGTATTGCAGCAACTTTGTCGGGCTGGTTTTTGGCGTTGACAAGTATGGTGAACATCCACGATGCGAGGTAGATATGTCAATGACCTTTGTTTGTGCACACTCGATCCTTGGGTAAATAAACGTGTGTTGTTGTTTTGTTTGTTGTTGTCAGACTAAAATATTAAATAACTCTATCCACCTGAAAGCTATAGTCAAACATATTTTGATCAAGTAGGTTTTGAAAGGAAGATGCCGTTCAATACACAGCCATTAATCTAGTCAGTGATTTATTTAATCGAGCAAAATAATACATTTAATAGTTAAATAGTTATACCTGAATCTCACAAGTGGCTGCTGATTAAATGACCTGACCGACATGGAAAGCCATAGGCAATTAAAAAAAATCGTCGCCACATCCCGTGAAAGTTAAGTTAATTTTTATTTGTAAAGAAGAAATCTATCCCAATCAACTAACGATAGTTATTATTTCAATCTTTGTACTGAAGGGGTCTTTAACCAAACAAAATCAACGTGTCTTTTTTGCATCATATGCTTACTTTTAGAATTGAAACCGAGAACATTTTAAGTAGTGTAGCAGCTCTCGTAAGGTTGTAATTCTACTGGTCCTCTTAGGTAGCATTTGCTATTTGCTGTTGTTTGTTCTGTTCTCTCAAAGGGTTGCGAGCAACTCATGGGGGACCTTGCGAGAGTTGCTACCAGACCCTCTAGTGAAGCAGTTGCTATTGTTTTGGGGACTAGGGGAATTTTTCCTGTTGTTTGTTCTATTGTTCTCTGGAAAGGTAGTGAGCCATTTATGCGAGATCTTGAGAGATAGGGCTATCCGAATAGTTTTGTGCTAGTGCTTTCTCTATTCAATACATTGTTTTCTTCATTGAATTTGTTTCAGTCATTTTGCTGTGACAAGTAATCCCACAGTCTGGAGAATAGTTGGCCATATTCATGACTATCTTAACGGATGTTCGTATCACGTTTGGGTTCTTCAGGTCAGGGTTTTAAAAATACATGAATTTAAGAGACCCCAACCCGCCCCGCCCCTTGGACACCAAATAAAAGCTGACTTCCAGGGGAAGATAACAGCTGAACAATTGGTTTTTCTTGGTAAATTAGTCCCAAACCAAGCCAACAGAAGACAAGAGCTGGATGTTGTCAAGATTTTTATCTCGTAAATTGATTTCAAACCAAGCCAAGTTTGAACCGGTGTCTCAAACTCCCAAAGTCAAACCTCGACTCACGGTTAATGTGGTTCTCAGTAACGTGGATTAGGTCTGTGAATTATGAAACTCTTGTGTGTGACCCAGTTCAATTATTTCGTGCTGTTTATTATGATGCGCCACTGAGGTGGTGCTAACTTATAAGTATGTGGAAGAAACCCTAGTGTGCGACCATTCAAATGAAAGCTACTAAGCATTACTTTCAGATGGTACTATTTACATAATCATTTTCAAACACATCGTTTAATATATTTCCAGCATATCTTTGGTCACCATCCGTACACTAACATCGACGGCTTTGATCCTGATATCAGTACTGCAAAAAAAGTGAGTACTCGTTTATTGAATTTTACTGTTTCACGATTTTACTGTACTCAAGAAAAGATCACGGCCCTTGCAGGGTGAGCCGGCAATGAGTAAAAAAACGTAAAAAATCTTATCTCAACAAAAGCCAAATTACAGCTTTATAAAGCAGCTATCCTACTTCACTTAATATTTTGTCATCTAGTCTGGCATTTCTGTCGTGCAAGTGACACACGTAGATTGGAGAGGATACAAGAAAGATAATTAAGAGCAGTTCGATCAAGCTATGAAGTTTTATTAAAGAGGGCAGAGCTACCTACTTTAAAAAACAGGCAATTACAAGATATATGCATACTGATGTATAAGGTTAAGAATGGGCTTAGTCCTTATCCGATCCGTGAGCTATTTAATCCCCATCAGTCGTCCTACAGGCTGAGGCAATCAGACTTTTCATTGCCCCGCTTCGCTGCAGTAACGTACGGGGAGCATTCCATCAGATACCTGGGGCTAAAGCTCTGGAGTCACCTGACGACCGATGAAAGAAACTGTCAGTCTCTTAATACATTTAAGAAAACAATTCGGAAACGCGATTCCAGTAACGTTTTAAACAATGAACGCTGCAACTGCCGCCTCTGTGAATTTCAATAATAATCATGTATATAGTATTTTTATCACATAAATTTTTATCATGTAAATAGCTCCTTTTTACGACTGTTTTGCGTATGCAAAAAAAGGAGTATAGGATTTAAAAAGGAAGACTTTGAAGGAGTGGGTTGGTCGGCTGTAAACAAAGGCCGTTGACAGATGTTTGGTAGACCTACATGTAACGCTACTCTCAGTTTGACGTTGCGATTTATTAAGACCGATGACAGACCACTGTACTTTAGGCGCTAATGGTTTTGTTTTGATGGGTATGTGATGATAATTTGAAAATCGATTGTGAAACATATTCTATTTTTATTTTATCTTAAATCAGGTGTATGTTGTTTCTGCCCTATAGAAAAATCAACAGAATTGTCTTAAATTTGCATATGTGACGGTCAAAGCGAAATTGAAAGCGAAGTTTGTGTAATCGCTAGCTGACAGAAGATTTATCAGTGTCACGCTGTGCGCCACAAAGGTCAACGCAGCCGATTTCAAAATAAATTTTATGCGACGCTTAATCTTATCATGCTCATGGATATGGCTGACGGATTACCATTCTCATGTATATATTTTAACGGCCGGCGGTCGCTAGTAGCTATTCGAGCGATAAGCTCAGAAATGAATTATCATGTACACGACAAATAATTATTTATTGGTGGTTTTCACTGTCACGCAATAAAAAAATAAAATCGAAACCATTCAGCGACAGAAGCTATGAATTTCAGATATTATAGAAGATAAATAGATAAACGATTTGTCCAAATCTCAGGTCTGTGCGGTGCACCGTTTGCGAGTTATTTGCCGAAACTTTGCACGCAAATTTATAAAGCTCAGTATGGAGACGCCATATTTGTGTCCTTCCGAGGGGCACAAACATGGCCGCCGTGATGTCAGAGAAACCATCTGGAACTTAATTTTCCTATTAATAGTGACTGCTTTTGGCTCATGATCTATTACACTTTCACATAAACAGCACTTAGTACATTGGGAATGTTCGATCTACAAAAGTGGAAAGGAAAGGCCTTTTTGAATCAAGACAACTTTGTCACGGCACTCAGCTTGATATCACATACGGCGGAGAACTCGAATATTCAAAATGATCTGTTTTTAAAACGAAGGGCACAACCAAGCTGAAAATTTGCAAAAAGATATGTTTTTAGTTTATCTTACACCTAGTGATATCAAAAGTTTAGCAGGCCAATTGAATTTTGATTTCAGAATTTTATGACGTAACATGAAAACCAAGAATTTCGCTTTAGTTGTTATCTTTTGACACTACACAACTTCTAAAACTCCACAGACTTCTACAAATACTTTCACTTCCATTTGAAAATAGATCGAGGCACAGCACATCAACTTTTCGTTCATAGTCAATACACTCATAATATTCAATATAAATGATTTCCTCATCAAAATGCCTAAAAATTCTGCGAATAACTATACAATACAAATTCAAAGAAGCGATAAAACAATTTCGATCCTTACTCCACCCACTCTTTAGAATTGCTACAAGTCGACCTCACGAGTTAAATAAGCGAGCGACGAAGTCGCGTTTGTGATCGTTTTGCATGTAAACACGCTGGTTTACTTTGCCTATAAAACAACGAATCGACTTACTCGATTTCCACTCCTTTTACGACGTTCGGTGGCTGATCAAAACTCTTCTTCCTTGGATGATAACCCTCATAATCACAACTGTAACAAAATTCTCGAATCTGATTGGTTCTTAGCACGCCCTATTTTTTACCAAATTGGAGCGCGCGCGGCTAAAGTGTCCAATAACAAGGTGTCCAATAACAAAGTTCGCGTGTTGCGCATGCGCGCGCCTTTTATTTGGTTCCTTGTTGTGACTAAATACTCCTTGATATTCCTAAAACCTTCAGCTTCAAGAATGGCTTTTTTGCCGTAGTGATGATGAGTCCTTAGTAGGCTTCGCTTTATCTAATTTTTTTCTCGAATTTTGTTATACTTATGATTAATTGATAATAGGACTGAGTGTCGTCCAATTCTGCCTGTAATCATACTCGTGATTAAACAAATCGGACTCCCGCTACGCGGTCGTCCGATTTTGTTAATCACTCGTATGATTAAAGACCGAATTGGACTCCACTCAGTCCTATTACCATTACAAATGCATGCAGAAATGCATGCAGAAGCGATGACGTTTCACAAGGGGTCTTAAATAATTTTCGGGACATTTGTCAAAAAATTAAGGTAAATTAAAGTAGCTGACAACTTCTGTGCTGAGTGACTGTTCAACAAAAGTTGCGTTATCTTGGCGTGACATCCGGTATACGATATACAATGCAAGGTCAAACGCTGTCTTGAAATTCCTTACACCTTTTGTTTCAAAAGAATGGAAAGATTTCTGTTTACTAAATTTTACAGAACGCATCAAATATAATTTGTCTCTTTCGTTTATACTTTAAATAAGTCCTTTCTAACTGCCCAGGAGTATTTTGCTTTGAGTTCTACGTGGCGATTTCTTGTTGAGTTGACTTGATTTCTTTTCCCAGTCCTATTCGGTTCGGTCGATCGCAACAGGCAACAGCTCCCGTCCACTCGCACAAAGACATTAAGCGATGGCGTCATCGCTTAAAAAACAGTCGTGGGCTCATAGGGCCCTTTGATTTTAACTTGTATTAATTTCACTGAATTATTATTGTAATAGCTGTAATTATGTTTTAGTTTTTAGGTAGGTGTCCACAATTAGTAGAAAGGACTTTTCCCCTCAGCTTAGCATTTTAGACACGGTAATAAAGTTATTATTATTACTAGGGATAGTTAACACTACAGCTGCCCCCGCTGTTATTCTTTTATTTTTTTTCTCAGCGCACCGTCACTACAGTCAATTCTTTCGCTTGATATTTTGGCTCTTCTATTTTCTAGATTGATTGAAAATCAGTTTTCTGTTTGGAACAGTCGTGCGATAATTCAGAAGAGAACACTCTAATTTTTCTCGTGTTGTGCTCACAAAATATCACGTTGTGTTTGGCTTTCTCTTTTTCAAGATCATGGGATGAGGACGTGACATTTAAAACAAACTTTCAGGATGAAATCAGATAAGCAAATCAAAGCCAAAATATGCAAAAATTCGAAAAGATTAATGACCACGTAAATTTAATTACACGAACGCGTCCCCAACTTCCTGAGATCATTTTGCCTTTTTCGCTGTAATGAGTGATCTCAGTGAGGATAAACTTAAGCAACAACCAAACGTTTTAAAACTACCAATTGAGACCAACTGTTTCGATATATTAGGGCTGGGAACTCGAGCAACAGTGACCAACTTGACGGCTGAGCTCCAAACGGATGCCGAAAGATTTCTCACCTCTGTCAATGAAAACGCCTGCCGTGAGTTTTAATTATCTCAAGAACTCTTTTGAACTCTCTTTCCTTCTTGATAAGTCTCGATCAATTACAAATTTCATTTAAATACCAGAAGACTGATCGAATCTTTTATCCGGTCAAGTAGTTTGTATTTGGTAAGTCGCGGTTTTGGACTGAGTCTTGCTTATCGTTAATCGTGGACAAATTTGTAGATATGTTCGTAATGGTTCTTGGACAAATAAACTCTGTACCTTTCGTCTTCGAGAACTTGCGAAATAAAGAGAGCAAATTTTCTTTTCGACGTTGTCGCGTGCGTACTTACTTGAGCTGATGGGCTGTCATCATCACCCAATCACCACGCAGAGATACCTTCATCGTATGTCATCATTGACCAATCACCGTACAGAGAATTTTATCACACCTCCCGATACCCACTTGCGGGCATTCTGCACAACTCCCGATACTATTTGCGCGCCCACTTTGGGCAAATCGAGATTTCATCCGGTTATATCGACTATATATTCATACTGTAAGTACTTCTTCTATTTACGCGCGGATTACAATGATGCCTCCTCGGGTTTTGGCCTCTGGGCCAAAACCCTGCGGGGCAATTACAGTGCTTCGTTTGCGCGACCTCGAGGGGGTCAAATAAAGCTCGAGCCACGCGCAGATTGGTCTCCCCCAGGTCCTTTAGGGGTTTAATCAAATTTCCTGAAGAGTATCTCCGCCCATTAGCATGACAGTCGTACGCGTTCTCTCTCTCCTGGGTCCGCACCATTGCCACGGTGGGAGGCACACTGAGGTAAATCGTCAATGGTAAACCATATACAGCTATTTCGAGAGAGGTTGTCAGAAAAAAAAGCACTCAAATGCACCCGAAAAGGCCAAAAGAATGTCTGGGTATTCACTGGAATTTTGCATATTGGTCTAGAGGAAATGTACGAGTTTGTATTTTTGCACGTGAAGAATTTGTTTTTCTTCTCAGAAGATCTTTATCTCTAGCTTTACTTTCACTGTCACATGTCTTAGAGATAGGAGAATTCTTCTAAAATTCAGCGTGGCTAAACGTATCTTGTTTCCACATGTCTGGAGAGGAAGAAAATGTGCTTGTGTGCATTTCAGTTTCCGAGTGACAACCTTTCTCGAAATAGCTGTTTATCAAACTTGGTTGAGCTAAACATGTTAGAGAGATCTTCCGACTGAGTATTTAATATTTGTGCTGTTTTTTTTTTCTCGTCAGAAACCAGATATGAGACGAATCAAGTGGAGTCAAAATTGGCTTCCTCGGTACTTTCGTCAACATGTCTATATGCCCTTGATATATTGCATGGTACGTTTTCATCACGTTACTGAACAAAACTGATCTGTAACGAACGTCATGTGCAGCGGCAATTTAGTAGATAGATTCGGAGATTGCTCACGACTTTGCATTACTTGACATAAAAGGGGACTGATAGATATATCAAGAACGCGTTTTATGTATTTCCTTAATGATAGATCACAACGCAGAAACCGTTTTTATTATGTAGTCTGTTTTATTTGCCAGAAATTAAACTGTTTCCGAACAGTTTTATATCCAATGGCGGATCTTGAGGAGGGGCCCGGGGGACTGGGACCCCCTCCTTACCTCCCTCTTAGTTCAAGGTCTGGATCCGCCACTGATATCTTCCGCGCTAAACATAACTGCAAGCGCTGTAAATTGTAGAAAATTGATAAATATTCATAAAAACCATTTTTACCCAATAACCTTTAATTTAACCTCTTCAGTGTGCGCATTCATTTACCAATATCATTTCCTCTTGACTCTCCCTTCATACAGTTGGGTTTCAAAACGCAGCTACAGGATTTCGCGGTATTCTTGATTAACAAGAAGAATAGTAAGTTAAAGTCAGGTTATTGAAGTAATTTTAACATAACAACATGCAAACTCGCCACAAGTCTGCCTGAAGCTTCCGACCGGTATGCGGGAAACCTTCTATTCACCACACTACATGACCGGGGGGGGAGCTCTGCTAAAGTATCAAGCAGACTGCTCATAAATAGAAGGGTGAGGTCTGTGGGAATGCTGTGCACTCCCCTGGGTCACGCTGGGAATGTAAGGTAGCACATCGTGGTTTATTTTGGCTTTTGTATGTGTTTATCCCTAATGAGAATATTACTTTGAGGTTTCCTTCAATTTCAAGGTAGTCAGAAAAATGACTTAAACATCGTGACGTTGCCGCTTTAAATTCCCTAGTACTGACTCGTGATTGTGGAAGGCGCGGTTAGAAGGTGCGGCCGCGGTTAGTACGCTGGACTCCGGATCGAGCGGTCTGGGTTGAAGCCCTGGCCGTGGTCGCCATGTTGTGCTCTTGGGCTATAGAAACTTTACTCCCACAGCGTCTCTCTCCACGCCAGGTGTATAAATAGGTACCGGCGAAGTAATTCTGAGATTAACCCCGCGATGGACTAGCATCCAATCTAGGGCGAGTAGAGATACTCCTAGTCGCTTAATTTACAGAAACTGGAATAAGCTCCGGCAGTATCGGTTACTTGGATCGACCCAGACTTTATCTTAATATCCTCCTGATTACCAATGCTTGCTTGCTTTCATGATCAATGTATGGCCACCAGCTGAAGTTCATATAAATGTCACCAACACTTTATTAAAGCATTCACACACACATAACACACACTCAGTTGATTCACGCCGATGATTTACTTTCCAGGCACCATTACTCTCAACACTCTGCCGACGTCTCATTTGGTTATATTTCTTACCGGAAAACTTTGCTTTTTCATGCGTAATGTTGTTCTTCCATGGATGCTTCTTTCATTTTGGGATATGGTAAGATTGAGTACCATAGGTACAGCAAGTTCAACTGCGTATTATGTAATGTTTAATAAATGAGCAGCAGTGTTTTATCAAGTTTAAAACACGAGGCGCAGCCGAGTGTTTTAGACTTGATAGAGCACGAACTACGAATTTATTGAATAGCTTCAAAATCTTCTGATGTAGACAAATTCATTCTTGCACTAATATTTAGATTTGGGGTTATTTTGGCCTAGAAAATTGGACGTTAAGTTACGCCGTGTCGTTATCAGATATTAAGACACTCATTAAACATTAATTTCTTTTGTATTTTCTTTCCGACCTAAATTATTGTGGATATCACGAAACCTCATCCAATAATTAATTAAATTGGCGAGTGTGAGCAGTGGGGAGGGTGGCTTGTTTATCACTCTGCTGTTGTTCTCTGGTTTCAATAAACCACAACAAATGCACGTTTCATCGCCTGATAAGATGAAACATCATAGGCACGCATTACGTGAAAAGGTCTACAACTACATAGCCTTTTGCCCGCATTGCGTCCCTATTGTATAACAATAGTTGTTGTTCGGAGGCGGAAATATGTTTTAAATATGCTAATTTTACTCTAATTTTCAGGCTTATTTTGCCCCTTGACAATTCTTTGCTACTTTCCCGATTATTTCATCCGTATTGACCAGTGTTGTACGATGCTTTTTCCGAAGGACTTTTACCTCTCGCTAACAAATCATGTCATGTCATGCACTTAAAATTGTGGATATATTTTTATGCAATTAGAGAGCCCCTGAAAGATCCCCAATGAGTGGCACTGAGATAATATTGAAAAGTACACTGATTCGTGTCTTTTTATTCAAATATCAGGTGATATTCTTGATATTTATTGAGTTTGCAGCAGGATACTGGCTGGCTCTAATATTCCAGGCCTCACATGTTGTAAGCGAGGTATGCGTAGGTTATTAAGTGCGACAACTTTTCCACTCCCGTATCACTAACAGCAAAGATGCAATTCATTATTAAGCATTCAGAGCCGTAGCTAGCATGAGGCAAGACGAGGCACTTGCCTCGTCTAATTAAGAGAATAATCCCCGCGGAAAATGCTTAAAAGAGCATTTCTGAGCCCCTAGATTCCAAACTTTTCTGGGCGGGTATCCCCCAGATCCCTCTAGCTGGCTACGGCCTTGATAGTCTATGTATACATGGTATCACTACTTCATTACATTTTATTACATATCGTACAACTATGTGTTAAAACAATTAGCTTGCGAATTTGCCTAGCAGTAGGTTACTAGGCTATGCTAGAATACAATATTGTCATATTGGCTTGGGCGGAGAAAGGCACTGTTAGATTTTTAAATGTCTTGGTTAGGCTGGGTCCTGGGCCGGAACAAACACACCAAACCATCAGGCAAATGAGCGTTTTGCAGTCCCATTTAAAAAATCATTGACTGGCTGTTTTGTCGATAACAGTTGTCAGTGACTCTATAGAAACATTCGTAACATCGTAAAGGAAACATTTTTCTTAATCATACTATTATTGTACTTAACAATGCCTTTGTTTTACGCATAGGTTGAGTGGCCGCAGCCAGATGCAGATGGAAAGATCAATCGTGACTGGTAACTGTTTCTTATAGTCTGCTGACCATTAACTCGAGATTGTATATAGTGTCACTTCTCCTGACTTAAAGTTAAAACTCATCAAAGATGATCCTTTGTTGTTTCAGGGCAGAGCTTCAGGTTGAGTCAACACTGGATTATGCTACAGACAGCTGGTTTTGGAATGTTTTCACCGGTCAGTAAAGTAAACACAAAGTGTTGCACAACATAAACAAGTTTTGGGTCGGGTAGCAGTTGTCGCAAGGTCTCACATGAAATGCTCGCTACCCTTCGAGAGAACAATTATAGAACAAACAACAGGAGCAATGCCCCTAGCCCCGAAAACAATACGAACTGCTACACTGCAGGAACAGTCGAATTACAAGTTTACGAGAGCTGCTACACAACTGCTGTTTTTATCTCGTGGCTTTTGAAGGCCTTTAACATTTAACATTCGCTTGTTTTCTTCCTTTCCCAGGAGCTCTGAACCATCAAACCGCACATCACCTGTTTCCAAGCATGTGCCAGATTTACTATCCACAGATAACCCCGATTGTAGTTCAAACATGCAAGGAGTTTGGTGTGAGATACAACTACAAGGATTCATTCTTCCAGGCGCTTGGAGCTCACATTGGACATCTCAAGACTCTGGGACAAGAGAAGGAAAAGTCCAATGTTACCAGAGCGGAGGTGTGGAAGGGTTAAAGTTCTACCTGCACTGTGATGCCACGTCTGTGTGTGTATGTGGGGGGGATTAGTACCATTTTTGTCAGAACAAGAATGAATCTACGATTTTTTATGAAAACTGTTCCCAGGTAATGAGATATATTCTCAGTAGTTCATGGCGCAGCAAAAAGAAGAACACAAGTTAGCTAGCTCCAGGAATGACTAAAAAGGGGTGTGCGGTGCATTCTTGAAACTCTTCGTAGAAACATTCAAAGTTGTAACTTTCTCTAATCTATAACTACAATAGCCCTTGTGAGCTCGCCATCACCTGTTCATGGAGCCGTATCCATACTTTGGGTTGCCTAGCAACACCACAGATTAAAATCGTGGGCTCATATGGTAGTTGTCGCCCATGAGATTCCAACTGAAATACTTAACAATTATTCCATGAGCCCGCGTTGGATACGAGGTGGTAAATAGCCAACGAGGCGCGAAGCGCCGAGTTGGCTATAACCACTCGTATCCAACAAGGGCGAATGGAATAATTGTTTTATTAAATTCTTCTTTAGTTTAAATCAACTGGACATTTCATTTTGATGTAAACGAAGTGATAGTATGAGGAGGCGGGAAAATTTGTGGCGCGGTGTTCACTTTTTGAGTTGAATGAAACACGCGAGGAAAGCGAGCGAGAGAGTTTTCTTCTAAAGATTTTCCTCGGAAAATCTCCTCGTAAATCGTCTTTTCATCCTGGAAAATTGTGACAACAATTAAGGTTTACGGGAAGATCCGAAGTAATAGCTTTTCTGGAAATTATACGCCTTGTGCAAGACGAGATAAGGCAAGTGTTTACATGTTGTACTTGTTTACGGCTCCGCGGCTGTCATCAAGACTACTACATTATGCTGAAACGAAATTGCACTCAGAGTCAATGAAGTTTATTGAAGTATAAAAGGACGAGATCAGGATTGAAAGGTAACAAACTTAATCGAAGTGCTAAGCCTAATTTTACGTCGAACACTGAATGAAATTGTGTCAGTTTTCTGGTCTTCCCGTAAATTATTTGCTGCTTTTCTTCTTCGTTTAATAAGTCGCTCTTGTTGTACATTTACAAGTATTTTTAATTAAACACTTCGCATCAATCCTTTCAGTTTTACGTAGTTGAGTCAACTATGGCATTTTGTGGTATTTGTGTGGTTTTAGGGAAGGCACTATCGATTATTTCTTGTATAAGCTTATAAACCTCGCCAAATTTGCCATTTTTCTGATGGAACTTTCGCTTCCCGCAGGAAAATTTTTAAACTGAGCGGCACTTGCAGCACTCGTTTCCCATATAAGGTCAAACGCAGGGATAATGGCTGATAACCGAGATCTAGTGAACCAATCAGAAAGCTAGAATTGCATTATCCGAGGTTGAGAATTTAATAAAAGTCATTATTCCGCTCTAGGGTGTGGTCAGCAGAACACACAAGGCGCTGTAAAAAATACTCGATAAGGAAAAAGAAAACAGTGACCGTGTGTATTTCGGGGAATAGTTTTGTTGGTGTTGTATTAAATATTATGAAGTACGCAAAGTAGTGCGCTATTAAAATTTGTCTTACAAGTTTAACAAGAGAATAAAAGGGTTTGACTGGTGTGTTATCTCTAGAATAAAAATAAAAAAAATAAATTATTTCTACAAAAGCGAATTTAACTTACAGCCAACACGGGACACAAGGAAGGATCTTTACAGAAGTTGTTTTTAGTGCAAATTGTTAGCGGTGTATATTTTAATTCAGCCATCTCATCTGTTCATATACAATACTCTTAAAATCAGGAAAAGAATTAATATCTTCAGTTTTAAGCAATTCGTTTATTTTGGTCAGTATATACTTTAAGCTGTGTACCGGTATTTACTTTAGCTAGCTTGCCCACAGTGCAAGGCAAAAGTCAAAAAGGCTTGTAGACTAAATCGATACTAAACCGTGTTATGTTGTACAACGTTCCTTAAATCCAGACGCAAGGTTGCGAGATATTGGTAATAGGTTCACATATTTCCGCTTTGCTCATTGGAATTATTTGAATAATACTATTTTATCAGATAAAGTATTTTTATTAAGCTTTGAGATAAAAATAGGAATGTTTAAAATTAAAACTGTTAATCTGCAGTTTTTATTAGGATTACAATTTTGTCATTCTTGAAGAGATATGTGTGTGATAATTTAACTTATGTAACGTATTTGACTGTAAATTAATTGAGTGTGTTCTTCTTAACATTGTCATTTGATTTGAAAACCCTAAGAGTGAAACATAAACTGTCATATGATTGCTAATTCGTATACAATTCATTATTGGGTGAGACAAGTTGAGGCATATTTTAATATTCAACGACTAATATTTTATATTGATTGCCAATAGTAATTCGGAGCTGCTTTAATTTTAGCTTACAATGCGCTGTAATAAGGTTAAACAACTCGCGCAACTTATTCAACCAAAGATACAATTTTCTACCAATGAGATACGTTTTCCCGCGCTTGGCGGTGGTTGCGTGTATTCCTGTCGAATGCACATTGTGATTAGCATTGTGATTGTTGTGGTTTTACGACAGTCTGAGCGATTTTCGATTGATTTTCGGAAAATAAACCAAAACCAATGTAATCACTCTGGCCAATCACAAAGAACTCACAATCCAGTGAACCAATCAAAACGCGAAGCAAATACATGTTGCCGGACGGCGCAAAGCGCGGGAAAGTCACTATTGGTTTTGGTTTTCTGATTGGTTCGGAAAGTGGCGCGCGTTTTCTGACTCAATCGCTGAGCGAAGTGTGAAAACCAAAACAAACGCAAGTTACTTTCGACACTCAAGTGAAAATCGCTCTTATGTTCCTTTGGTGAATAAGGTTTTTCAGTTCAGACTATATGCACTGACGATTGTTAACAGTGACGTTTTACGCTTTTCTGATTTTGGGGTAGTTCAGTTCTGTCCCTCTCTCTGTCACGCGACACTACTGGGAAAAGGGTCCAGGGACAATTATCTTCGCATGCCCGCGATTAACCAATCAAACGCGACCCTCGGAACAAAAAAGTCTAGACGAAAAGTTTAGTCTCTTAGTGGATGTCAATCATCTCCGCCTCTTAGCTGAAAGCTGCACAAAAACTCAGTTTTCTCAATGATATATCGAATTTCCAATGTTAGAAGATCTGATTATGTTGGAATACATTCGAGACGATGCGATAAAAGCGTTCTATGAATCAGCAAATCGAAGAATTCGTTAAAGTCATGTTCTATTTGTAATGGCATTTCTTGGCTCCTTCTTGGTGTAGAAGACACAGGACACGTCACAATAGAACAGTGCCTCGCAAACCTTTTGTTTTTATTGTATTCCTCGTTCTTTTGTCCTTTTGTTCTCTATTGTTATAGGTGAACTGTGTCTTCTACACCAAGTAAGAGCCCATTTCTTTGATCGGCAAACATTTAATAAAAACAGAAACCCGGTTATTTCGGCGTGTGTTGCCGACGACTGTTTATATTTCCTGCAAATGCGATCACGCAAAAAATAAAACAATATAAAATTTCAGTAAATAAAACCAAATTGATTGCAAGGCTGGTGCTACGGCAAAAGGGCAAAATTCATTGGCCAATATTTCAACAGGCAGAGCTAGTCTTCTTCAGGGCCAGTACAATGCGAAACTAACGGCTCTAAAATTTGAATAGGAATATACATACAATGGCAGTTAATTAATGTTTAACTACATGTAGATATAATGAAATAAGATACATAACTATATACAACGCTGAAAAATGTAAAAAATACCAGAATAACCAAAACAAAATTTAAGAAAAATGGGAATAACATGCAAATATATAAAAATAAAACTAAAATAAAATAAATTGACTAGTTAATGTTCATTCCCTCGATTGATGCCATATGGTGTAAGTGTTTGACCTTTTTCTATAAAATAAGCTTCTCTAGCTTTTCTATGAGAAGCATTGTTCGTGGGTTGAAGTTCGAGAGGAATGAGTTTCATGTCTTTAATAGAGTGATCCGGCAGATTGAAATATGTAGGTACTGCTGCTGTAGCGTTAGCGTGACTTGGGTTATTTGTGGCTTGTCTGTGTTCGGTGAATCAGTAAATAGTTATAGTCCATCCACTAAAAATTATTGTTTTACTTACGGCGCAACTAACTTGTCATTGCTCTGTAAATTAAATGGGATTCAAATATTCCCATGAATGGCCACATAATTATCTTGTAATGTTCACGCATAAACGTATTTTCTTGTGTTTTTCGTTTGAGTCTACGACAAACAAATTTTAAACGTACCTAAACCATACGTTTCGGATATTCTTAAGATCTAGTGTTTACAGCCGAGTGTTACCAGGTCTTGCAACTACGGCTCAAGAATGGGAGGCGGAGATGATTGACAGCCGTTTCAAATATACATGCGCAGAAGCGTTTATCAGAAAAAAACTGCAATCTCGTCCCGAAAGCCCGCTTTTGCTTTTGGTCAGCACCGAGAACACGGACTCTTGCCAAGTCCAATGAGAAAGTTGGCGATTCGCAGTCTTCCGGTCCTTTATACCCAAATCTGATTGGCTGAAGATTGAAAATGAGAACACTGCGCATGCTCAGAAATCGGAAATGGCCAGAGTTTGCGTTCTTGGTGCTGACCAAAAGAAAAGCGGGCTCTGGGAACGAGATTGAAAAACCGGGTAAACCACGAGCATGCGCAGACAATTGTCCCTAGAGAGGGCCAGAACTGGACTATATCTTGGCAAGCTGCAAGAAGTTCAGTGCAGTTAATAGGTTAAACATCCTTTTCAGTGAGTTTTGGGTGATTTCCAGAATGGTCCTTCAATTCAGTTCAATTGACTTCTTTACTTGATGAAATTCAGTACTAATTTCAAAATAAAGAAAGGCTGAAAAAGTTGAAAATACCAAATATTTTTAACGAATACTCGACACTCCGTTTCATGACCTATTAGGCGATTTCATGCTTATTACTCTAATTGGTGTACAAATGTCCAGTTTTTAGCCTTTTATCTTAAAATATAGCTGTCTACCTAAAATTGGTTCAGTTGGCTTGCTATCTGCAAAGAGGTGGGCCTTTTTTTGTTTTTTTTTTTTTGTTTTGTTTTTTGTGTGTGGGGGGGGCCGGTTAAGAGATGAAGGGAGTCAGTTCGAATATGTGTTCAGCACTGATGCAGTCACACTCTTGACATTGATGCTCGCGGTACTATAGCTACTTCTGAAAGTTGGACTTTGTTCAACATCTTTGTATCAACGTTTTGAGAAATTTTCCTCAGGGGGTCCGTTTGGTTTGGAAAGTTCAGGTATAAGAATTTCAGGGGTAGAACTGACATGAATTTCAAGTTGACGTATGACGCCTTCGACTCCGCCCCCGCAAATTCTGATTGGCCAAGCGGAATGGAAGCCATTGAAAAAGTTGTCAAAAGATGTCAAAGATATCAAAGACCATGCATCGTCGTATGTTAATTGCAGTGAAATAGCCTCACAGGTGGTCCTGACTATCGACTATTTTGTTGAATATGTCGACAAAAAGACAGTTTACTTGGCAGGAGCTGGCTTCTTTAAACCAGGAACACAATGCACACCTCGCAGTTCGCGGAAAGGTAAGAAATTCAGGCCTATATATGAAAGTTTTATTTTCAACAGATTATCACTGATTGCATGCACGCATGTTATATGTAACTGGCGAGCGGCTTGATTTGTTTACCGTTATACTTCCCGCCAAAATTCAAATAAGATTTTCGACATTGAAGTTCGCAATCCAAAATTCGAGTTGACTGTTAAAGATTCCAGTTAAAATTTTAAATTCGGCATTTGAGTTCACCATTCATATAATATTCAACTTTTATGCTTGATTGCTTTTGTGTTGTATTCGACATAGCAATATTCACGTCAGTCTGCATACATTGGTCACGCATGCAAGCTGATGTAAGGAATATATAATGATACTTTTTTCGATTCAAACACGAGCTGAGTTTAAGGAGTCCCGCGGCTATTTTTGGGAACGGAGGTGCTCTTTTCTAAATCGAATTTTGGGCATGTAAACCTCAACCGATTTTTCTGATTTTTTTTGGCAAACGAAATAACAAATGTTCAAATTTTATAAAGCTTTAATTTAGAGCTACCAAAGCAAAGGATACTGAGAAATGAGCGCTTTTAAAAAAACATATTTATGAAAAAATTGCGAATATTTTCCAAACGCAGCGATAGATTTTTTCATATCAACAAGTTCAAATTATCCAAGTTTTAATATGAGCAAGTTTCAACGAAATCGGCTGGGTAAAAATTGCTGCACAGTTGACTGTTGAATTTTTGCATCAAAATATTATGCTTGTGTATTTCTGGGAGCTGTTACAACAACACTTAAGCAATGCTAACATCTCATGGATTATTTAAAAGCTTAATGCCAGCTAAAACGTTACTGAAAAGTCTGGAAAAATCGAAAACTCCTAGCAAAAATTGTAAACAAATGAAGAAGAAGAGGTTACTGCGCGTTAATTGTGAATTTTGAAATCACAATTCTAAAATCTATGGTATTCAGCCAACCAAAGCGCGTGTTTTTAAATCATGTTTATAACTAAACTAATTTTAGGTATTGTGATAAATGTAAAATATAACGATTGGTTATTTCAATAGCAAACGATCTTAGTGTTAAATCGTGTCCTGCAAAACTGTTGCCATGTCTTGAAATTTGTTAAAGGGGCAATGTTACTATGATATCTTATGTTATTTTTTAATACACACTGAATTGAAGGAAACCTCGAAGTTATGTAATCAGGTTTAATAAATGAGCAGCAGTGTTTTATCAAGTTTAAAACACGCGGGGCAGCCGAGTGTTTTAATAGACTTGATAAAACACGAACTGCAAAATTATTGACCGGCTTCAAAATTTTCCCATGTAGATCAACTCATTCTTGCACTATAATCTAGATTTGGGGTTATTTTGGCCTAGAAAATTGGACGTAAAGTTTAGCCGTGTCTTTATCAGATATAAAGACACTCATTAAACATTAATTTCTTTTGTATTTTCCCTATGAATTATTAAAGAGTTTTTGAAAGTTTTCTCAAGTGGAAAACACCAAAGCGAAAGAAAGATGGCTTAGACTGAGGACGATAAAGATGGATCGCGACTGACAATCTTGAAAAAAATTGGCCAACTTTTTCAAGATGCATTACCCATGACATTAAAATTTAAAGCAAGGGACCGCAAACAGTTATGCCCTACCCATAACGATGTTACAATTGCAAAACTCACTGACAAACTTTAATGTTCCGGCCCCGGTTGTTCGAAAGCCGATTAGCGCTAACCCACGATTAAATCGGCCTAATCCAGGGAATAAATTTATCCTTCGATTAAATTCTGTTCCTGAAAGCTCGATTAGCACTATCCGAGGGATAAACTAAGGGTTAAATTTAACACACCTAGCGAGGTGGATTAACTCACTAATCGGGGAAAAATTTGCAAAACAAACAAAATGGCCGACTTACTGTTTGGTGGTTTTGCTTTAATGCCGGGTCCCGTGAGGGAAGAAAAGCAATTTAGGATACCTGACGAGTTTTCCAAAACACATTTTACTTTTCTCTCGAGGACGTGTGCAGTCCCGCGTGCGGTTTTCCCGCGGTTTTTTTACCTCTGTCCGGAGATCGCAAATTATACGCAAGCACGAAGCAAAGAAATGTCAGCATTTTCCTCAGAGGTAGAAATCGGCCCTCACTAACCGCTGTAATGTAAAATGCAACATCAGTGGTGGAATTAAAGGCTTTTTTTTTGGCTTAAAAATGGCGAGTATTCATTTGATTTTACGGACACAATCTGGTAAAAGTTTAGTTTACTGTCGAACCTGTTTGTTGTTCATTCGGCTGAACTAACAAGCCATCAGTCTACGCTTTCAGTTTATTCTTCTTGCGTAGTTTAATACTTTAATGCCTTTCTTCTGTTCTAATATTTTCCCCTAACCAAACTTTGTTTTGTTTCATTCATGCAATTGCGTAGTCTGAAATGCCGCCGTTATATTTATTCACAGTAGTTCGTACTAGTTCCATGTAAGAGAAATCTACAAACTTTTACTGAACTCAGGGGTTTCAATAAAATTTGAAGTAGGCAGCTGGTTAGAATAGAGTAGCCGACTACATCAACAAGGTTTGAAAGGATCTTTCTCCAGTTACTTCAATTTAGGGGAAAAAGTAGCCGACTTCTCTGAGCAAAGTAGCCAACACTTTTCGTCGGCCGTTGGTGCTTATTGAAAGCATTGTGAACTCATGTAAAGTTTCAGCGAGGATTGAAGACATTTCGGTTTCGTGAACTTCTCAGTTTAGAGAAACAATTCTTAATTTATAAAATACAAACGGCTAAGGCTGAAAATTGGAGCGGTTAGCGTTTTCATTTATTTCCGGCCGTTGCACGGGCCTACTTGCATGATTCAGCGAGCTTCGCCCAGCGTTTATGCAAAATTTTCACAGGATACATTGAAATTATTTTTGGTCAAAAGTCTAATTTTTATCTTAGCTTTTTCTGTTGCTTCTTATTGATACCTGAAAACAGGAAATTTCGTTAAGGAAATTGGGCTTTATTTCTTTTTCTCATTTTATTTTTTATTTCTACAACAATTTCCGTTGAATTTCGTATTTTGTAGGAGCCGTCATTTTTTATCCCTTCCCTTCCCTCCCCTCACGCTCCACCGTTTCTCCCTCCAGTAACCGGTTTTACCGGTTTAATCTGAGTTTAACTGACGGATAGTTAATTGTAGGTTAAATCTGCTTTCGGGAACACCATTTTATCCCCTGATTAGTTATCCTGAGAAAAAGAAATTTAATCGTGGAATAACCGCTAATCGTGGGTTATTTTAATCGGCTTTCGAACAACTGGGGCCAGGGCTTCATTATTTTAACTCATACATACAATGTTAGATCTTAGCGTTATTGTAAGAATCTTATATATTTCCAATACTTTTATGATAAATATATTGGACCAGCAATGAAGCATTCTGCTTGCGTTTGATTTAAGTTATTTTCCTCTGTCTTGTGTAACAATAGTAAGATATTGGACTCTTCATGCCGCGCCCACAACAACCCATTTTTATTGGTTGACTTTATTTATCATGCCGTTCAAACTAAATAAGCATAATAATTTCTGTGAAAACACGTACGAACGAGATAAAATGTGATAAAGGCGGAGGTTTCATTTCTCAAGAGCGCGAGACAAAGAAAAATCTGAGTCCCCGACGGGAATCAAACCAATGGTCTCCCAGATACCGGTTGGGCGCTCTAACCACGAGAGACTTTTGGCGAGCTAGGCCATTTCCTAGGTTCATATGTGACACGCGTCCTGCATACTGCTAGGATCAGCAATGTCGAAATAAATAATGAGAGATGGTAAATTTTAAGCTCAGTAAATAAATGATTAAGATAGAAATTTCATAATACATAATATTACTAAACGCTATCAACTAAAACACACTCATGCATTCACGCATCTTTGATCTTTCCTGTTAGGTTTATGACGTCAGTAAATTTCTTGATCATCATCCCGGTGGTAAAGATGTCTTACGTATGGCGGCAGGAAAGGATGTAACAATTGTGTTTCAGTGCTATCACGCTTTCAGTGATATTCCTCCCAAGTAAGGGGATTATGCACTTGCATTTATACTTTTCCCCCACCTGAAATCCCTGGGGTAGATTCTGAATTGAGGCTCTGAAACACCAGTGCGCCCTTTAAAACAAAAATATATCAATGTTGTTTTTATGGCGACTGTCAAAAACACACAAGTTCACTTAACGCATTGATTTCGTCAAACCGGTCAAAAACGTCACGTCAACATGTCACGTGCGTGGAGGTGACAGGCACAGTTTTCCAGACTGGGGGTATTTCTGTACCATAGGAACACGGGTGCTCAGAACCTCTACGGTTTAAAACTGAGCTTAGGGTTGTGATTGATGGATTTTATTTTGGTGGATCTGTCGGCTGCTGAAGCAACCTTTTAGAGTTCTAAATTTCAGAGATTGGTTGCTTTTGATTGGCGTTGAAACGGTTGAAAAGGCTGAAAAAGGAAAAGAAATAGAGCGAAACTAAAAAAGTTAACACCACTGGTTCATCGTAGTCTTCTCGGCTGTCAGATATCAGTTAATAGATTGCAAATGGATTATTTTTAAAATGGAGAGAATAAATAGAATAAGTGTCAATCAATTTCTATTTGATGTTCTGGAGACGTTCCTAGCTGTCTGTACCCGTTTAAGAAGTATTCTTTAGCAGATAGGTTCCCCTGTCTAAGGCCAACCCTGCCTAACTGCTTTCTTCCTGTAACCAGCATTCAATGCCAGAATAGGCAATTAAAGTGTGAGTGGCGTCCATTCTTTCAACAGAATATTAGGAAAGTATTACGTTGGTGATCTAATTTCCGCTGAGTTTCCCACTTTTCCAGAACCTGGGTAAGTTTGACTTTTTGCCAAATATCAAATATTCAGTAACAGTTCATTGTAATCCTTTGTGCTCCTCATGAATTGGGTGACCTACAGTTATGCAATTATAGTATACTATAGGAAAATCCATTACCTGACGAGGGAATTCCACGCGAAATTTCACGCCAAAAACCAATATCGCACGAATCGCGAAGCGATGAGTGTGATATCGGTTTTTCAAGTGAAATTTCACGTAGAATTCACGAGTCAGGTAATGGATTTTCCTTGAATCGCAGAACCTTTTAAAAATGAAAATGTGGTGAATGTTGGGAATTTTAGCAACACCGCGCTGAATACCCTCGCATCTCTAGCCAATCAGAGCGCGAGAATTCTTTGAGCTATGCGATTCAACATTTAATGTACTCTTGCACTTACATGAATATTACTACAAGGAGGAAAATTAAATAAAGTAAGAGTACTGGCTGCCTGGAATAACCATAGGGGCTAGTGAAGCCAGGCAGCCAGTTGGCATTAGCATTCAATGAAAATAAATTACAGGTCGGCAAGAAAACAGATTCGCACATTAACAGAAAGAAAAAGAAAAAAGCACACTATTAGGGAAGTAAAAAGAAAAAGGGAAGGGTAGGGAAGTACTGTAGCTCATAAATTACACAAGTGATCTTTTTGTCGTTTGTTTTGACAGAGCCTTCTACAACACATTAAGAGAAAGGGTACGAAAACATTTCGAGGACACCAAGCAGGTACATTGTCCATAATCGATCAACACTTGTTCAGTGTCGAAAGTAATTGGCGTTTGCTTTGGTTTTGCATTACAAATCTCTGTGATTGGTTTAAAAAACTCGCGCCACTTCCTTAACCAATCAGAAGTAAAACTAAAACTAATCGTAACTTATTCAAATATGTTGTTCACGCTTCGCGCTGTCTACGTGTATCTGCTCCGAGTTTTGATTGGTTCAATGGATTGTCTGTGTCCTTTATGATTGGCCAAGGTGATTATTTTGGTTTTGGTTTTACGACAATCGGTCGGAGACTGCTCTGTTGCATAAATATTGGCTATGCTTTCCACAGACAGCTCAAGTGTCTGATCCTTGAAGGAGAAGAATTCAAGAAACAGTAGTTAGCTTGAATAAGTCCAACTGGCCCAGGATTATTCCGTGCGGTATCCAAAGGGCGCTTATTCGAGAACAGTGCTTACCATTTAATGGAAAAACCGGAAAGTGGTTGGAAACTCAAATGGTTAGCATCATTCTGTTTGGAATGTTTCGCAAATTATGGGCCACCTGTTGTGTAAATGCACTTTTCGTCTTCCTTTCAATCTAGTCAGTGCAGCTGGATAATTTTTGAACCATTTATTTCTTCCGTAAAGCCAAAATCAGTTATGAAATTGTTTGCGCATGGAATTTTCAACCGGATGGTTCCGTTGTTAGTCATATTTTTCCTGTCGAATCGATCAATGCATAAATATTATACACTGTTGTGCCGTTTTTGTGCGAAAATCTCGTGGAAAAGGTTGAGTGCAGTTTTTTGTAGTCCAGTAACTCGTACTTTAAATCACTTTCCACAGGATCCGAAGAGATCAGGATGGATGTGGATTAGGCACTTTATAATGCCAGCAATGGCGGTGCTGATGTGGTTTTCACAGGTGGGGATTGTCTAAAAGGTGGTTGATAGAGCACTGATTGTAAAGCTGTCATTTTTGTTCTCTTTAGTTCTCTTTAAGCGTTTTTGAAACGTGTTTGAAGAAATAAGGGACTGACCATTATTTTCCTGGAAGGGGGGGGGAGGGGGTATAAAAAAGTTTCCTCTACAAACTTTTTTTTCTTTAATTTATGCACATCTGCAAACATTCTTTTCCGAAATACAAACTAATTTTTTTACACATATCGTGTTTGCAAGCAATTTATTTTGTCTTTTTTAGGCCCTGCAAACAATGTTTTTTTTCAATATTATTCATACCCCCCCCCCCCACCCCCCAGAAAAATAATGGTACGTCCCAGCAAAGATGTGTTGAGATATATTCGAGCCGATATGGTAAATACTGTAATTTTGCAAAACAAAAAGTTCATAATGTAAGCTGCATAGCTGATTTTCCAGTTTTCAATTGGCTGATTTGCTTTTCACATATTTTAACAGATACTCTTGGCTCCCCACAATTTCTTCCTTGCCTGTATTGCAGCAACTTTGGCGGGGTGGTTTATGGCGTTGTCATGTATGGTGAACGTCCACGATGCGAGGTAGATTTGTCTATACACTTTATTTTTGCACAATCGATATCCTTGGGTGAATAAACATGTGTTTTGTTTCTTTGTTGTCAGACCAAGAAATATTAAATTAGAGCGGTTTTCATATGAGCGTCGAAAGAAATTCGTGTTTGCTTTGGTTTTGCATTACACGTTTAGTGATTGGTTTAAAATCATAACTCGTGCCACTTTCTCAGCCAATCAGGAAAGAAACCAAACCCAATCGGTACTCGCTCGGATACGTTTTCCCGCGCTTCGCACCGGCTACCTGTATTTGTTTCAAGTAGTGATTGGTTGACTACATTGCCTGTGTCCTTTGTGATTGGCGTGATTGCTTTGGTTTTGGTTTTACGACATTTATTTGAAAACCGCTCTATACTCCTGAAAGCTAGTTGAACATATTTTTATTACGTAGGTTTTCAAAAGAAGATGCCGTTCAATATACAGCCATTGACAGTGGCGGATGCAGACCTTCAGCTAAGGGGGGTGGGGGGGACAGCTTTTGTAGACTGGACTATGAATGTTGAATTCTGCAAAGTTAGTTCCGGCAGTGCACAGAAATTCGCTATTTCCGAAAAATGAGGAGGGTGCCGGCCCCCCGTCCCCCTCCCTTGGATCCGCCACTGATCAGTTAGCCTGCGTGCAGACGTCTCCATTTCCTTTGCTTCACGCGGAAAGGGACGGCTAGTAATAGTTAAATAGTTAAACCTGAAGCTCACAAGTGGCTGCTGATTAAGTGGCCCGACCGAGTGCTGGAAGGCAATTAAAAAACATCGTCGCCACATCCCGTGAAAGTTAATTTGCGTGTAAAGGAGAAATCTATCCCAATCTAACTAACGATAATTATTATTTCAATCTTGGTAATCAAAGGTCTTTAACAATATAAAATCAACGCGTCTTTTTTGCATCATATGATCACTTTTAGAATTGAAACCGAGAATTGTTTTAGTAGTGTACCAGCTCTCGTAACTTGTAATGTTATTGGTCCTCTAAGGGGGCAGTTGCTATTGTTTTTTGGGCTAGGAGCATCGTTCCTAGCTACTGTTTGCTCTGTTCTCTCAGAGCTGTTACCTAACCCTCTAGTGTAGCAGGTGCTGTTGTTTTGGGGACTAGGGACATTTTTCCTGTTATTTGTTTTATTGTTCTCTTGAAGTGAAGTGAGCCATTTATGCGAGATCTTGACAGATAGAGCTATCCAAATAGCTTTATGTTATTGCTTTTTCTATTCAATACATTGCTTTCTTCATTGAATCTGTTTCAGTCATTTTGCTGTGACAAGCAATCCCACCATCTGGAGAATAGTTGGCCATATACACGACTATCTAAATGGATTCTCGTATCATGTTTGGATTCTTCAGGTCAGGGTTTTAAAAATACATGAATTAAAGAGACTCCCAACCCGCCCCACCCCTTGGACACCCAATAAAAGTGGACTTCCAAGGGGGAAACCAAGCCAAGAGAAGTCAATAGCTGAACGTTTTCAAGATTTTTCTCGCCTAAATTAATTCCAAACCAAGCCAAATTTGAACTGGTGTCTCAATAATGAGTTTTAGGAAATTGTAAAGGGAATACCACAAGGTCTGTTTAACTCTCTCAGAACTCCCAAAGTCAAACCTCGACTCACGGGCGGTCAGTAACGTGGATTAGGTCTGTGAATTATGAAACTCTTGTATGTGACCCAGTTCAAATGGAAGCTATTGCGCAGTTATTTCGTGCTGATGATGTGCCAGGTGGTGCTACCTTATAAGTAACCTTGTTCCCAGGGTCTCTCTCTCCCCGCCCCCAAGAGCGAGAGAGACCCTGGGAACGAGGTTGCCTTATAACTATGTGGAAGAAAACCCTAGTGTGCGACCATTCAAATGAAAGCTGCTAAGCATTACTTTCAGATGGTACTATTTACATTATCATTTTTAAACACATCGTTTAATATATTTTCAGCATATCTTCGGTCATCATCCGTACACTAACATCGACGGCTTTGACCCTGATATCAGTACTGCAAAAAAAGTGAGTACTCTTTTATTGCATTTTACTGTTTCTCAATTTGATTGTACTCAAGAAAAGATCACGGCCCTTGCAGGCTGAAAAC